>JAJOOF010000168.1:0-38582 GCA_029582545.1 Solanum lignicaule
AAAAAAAAAATGAATCAAATGAATGGACATACGTTGACTAAAGTACATACGCTCTTAAATTTTGAGATGATCAAGAGGGCAAAATGTGTTGGCGATAATTTTTCACTTTCATGTGGGAATGGACATCAATAGTAAACATTTGTCCTAATGATTATTTGAAGTCCTTTATTTTTTAAATTAATGGAACCCAAATTGAAAACTTTTCATCAGTTAAAAGAAAAGTTAAAGTTCAATAGATTTGTTTTATTTAATAAATGGAAGTACGAACTTCTGCACATGTAATTGATTTTTTTTTCGGCGGCTAGTTGCAATTTTTTTTGGGTTGTTTCTTATTAATCCATCAAATTTGCAAAGGTTGATAAGAAAGGGAATCATAGAGGTTGTTGATGAACAAATTATGATTGAACTAATTGTGAAGTTTTTTTTTTTAACTTTATAAATTTTGTTCTTGACTAATTGTTGACTCCAAACCTTGTTAAGTGGTGGTGGTTGTCACTATTCAGGTCAATTGAATTATTTTTTTTCTCTTTTTGTTCAATAATTATTTGAGCATGTTATTCATTACATATATATCAATTTGTATAAATTAAGAATTTTTTGGTTAATAAATAGTTATCACTTAAGCGATTTATTTATTTGAAATCGTTGAAAATTCTTTAGACTTTATACATGTGATAATATATTTTGTAATAGATGAATTGAGAATTATGATTAATAAATAGGATTCACTAAAATGATCTATGTATTTGAGTCATTAGAACATCCTCAATTCATCAAGTATAAATTATTCTAAGTGAATATTAGTGGTAAATATTTATTTACGTAAATGTTGATTTACCTTAAAATACTAGTAATGCTTAATTAATTCATGAGAAGAGATATCGAGGTTTTCAGTCAAAAGAGAGAAACATAATATCTTGGATTCTCAAGTGTATTAATTTAGAGAATAATTTATTATAAGAAGGTATTGAGTGCCTCAGCCAAAGGAATGACACAACATATGTTTCATGCTCATGAGATAATTATAAAAAGAGAATGAAAATCTGAATCATGTTATTTTAATTTTTAACTATGGTCTAAAATGACTGTTTTTCAAATTTGGTCATATTTTAGGTGGTCATGAATTTTCTGATCTCTGATTGACTTGAAATTTGATGGTTCCATCGAAAATTATTTAGATGGGTTTTAGGTAGTTTGTCAGATTAAAATTTGATCTGAATATGATAAAGTCATATTGTTTTAATTCCTAAAGATACTTAAACCACTTGAATTTGAATTTGGTCATAGCTTTGGAAATATTTTTTATAGACTCCAATTGACCTAAAATTTGGTAAGTTCATTGGTGATGGACTAGTAAGAAATACTCATTGCTATGAGGTTATAGTTTTGAGGCCCTTAAAATGGTTTTTAAGTCACTCTTTGGAATTAAAATGTGATAATATAATCCTTTATATCAGTTTTATTTATGTTAAATGTGGTACATGATTACACATGATGAGTTAACATGAATTGATATATGATAAAGATATGGATCTGATTATTTTTCTTAAATCGTTTCAATCTGAATTTGATCATAACTTTGGAGATTAATATTATTTTTAAAACTCTAATTGATCTGAAATTCAGTAGGTTCATCAGAAACAATCAAATTAAAAATATTCATTGTTATGAAGTGATTTGGCAATTTGAGGTATAGTTCCAACTTCTTGTGCTAGTGCATTTTGTATGTATTGAACGGGACCAAGTAGAGATAGTTGTTTTAGACTGACTGACAAAAGCATATTCTCTAAACTATTAAATGTACTTATATTCTTAATCCTGATATAACTATTATGATCTGTATATGTTAATCATCGTATTGATTTATTAAAAGGTGAGATTCTAAGATGGGTCAATATTCCTGGTAGATTGGATGATGATAATATATATTGGTGAAATAATAAGTTAGTTGATGGAATCCATGTCTCGATATAGAGATTGATGATATGACTTTTTGAGAAGCTTAAAAGTTTTCATCGTGTCAAACCTTGCAGGTGGATTTAAGAATCCGACACATGAAATAAGTTAAGCAATGCTCTATAGGAATTGATCATTGAATTAAGTTCGTCAGTAATTTAATTTATTGATTAGTATATGTAATCTTAACATGGGGAATTACATATGTGTCTAATGGGGAATTTCAAAAATTGACTCCTTAGTTCTGGAGTTGTTGAGTTCCAAGTATTTAGTTCTATGCATTGTTATTGAAAACCTTGAATTGAGTCGTTCACGTCCATAATTCGGCATGAATCTTATTTTAAGAAGTCTTTTTACAAATTGTTTTAAAACTTGTTTTAAAGACTTGAGCATTGAGTTGAGAAAGAGCAGAGTTGAGTTCATTTTCTTGAAAGTTATATATGGGAACTAAGTATTCCCAAGGGTAAATGTTTTCACATTTAAGATGAGAGGAAAATGAGATTTCCAAAAGAGTTTTGAGCAGTGTGAGTACTACCTCTTTTAAGAAAAAGATGAGTTTTAAGAAGAGTTTCTAAAACATGATTAGTATGACAATCGAGTATGTCATCAATGTTTAAGCAGTATGGTATCTAGATATACCATCAATATTTCTACAGTATGACTTCCTGAGTCATCAATGATCATATTAAAACATGATTTTGATATGTATTTTAGAAAGAGTTGTCAAGAGCAGTTACCTCTTTTAAGAGGGTAGTTTGAGCAATTATCTGAAACCAGAGAAAGAGTTATGTTTTTTAAAACATATGAGCTGAGTATATTTTGGGAGTAGTATTGAGCACCGATATGGGGACACGAGTTCATAATAACTCAAGTCTCCATAAATCATGTAGCCATCATGGGTAGAAACGATCATACTTTTCTGATGACTCCTTAGTAATTTTTGGCATAGACTAGTGGATCCACTTAGTTAGGGGTCCTATATGACGGCAAAGTATAGGGTAGTTCTGGCAGCGTGGGCAAGACGTTGTATCACCACTTAGGCTCATAGTGGTGGTTGTCAGTTAGAGAAACTCCCACAGAATTATTATATTTTATTACATATAAATTGAGTTGTTATTGTAATCTTCAATACACTAAGTTGTTTTCTATTGTTTTAAAAGCTTTCCATATATTGCATATGTATTGTTGCTCTATATTGAGTTGAGTATCTTGAGTTGAGTACCCAAAGTCGAGTACCATATCTTTGAAGTTTAGTATCTAATCCTTGAGTTGAGTATCTTATTCTTGAGTTGAGTTGAGTATAGGGAGTTTCTAAAGTGGTAAGTATGTTTCTTTTTTATCAAGTTCAAGCTTATGTTTATGCTTTAGAATTCCCTTACATGCTTATACATTCCACGTACTGAGCCATTTGGCCTGAATCCTTTCATGATGTAGATACATCTATTCAGGGTCATCAACAGGAGCTTCGTTGATACCACATGGAGTTTGAGTTAGCTATGGTGAGCCTCCTTGCTTCCGGAGGATTTCATTTACTTTTCAGTTTTGTCAAGATGTCATGGGTCTTGTCCCGACTTCCATCTTTGTCAGTTAAGGGCTTCATAGATAGACAGTAGGGTTTTAGAAGTGTGTTCATTTATTTTGTTAAATGTTTTAAAAACATAAGTTGCCTATTTTGGGGCGAGTTGAATATATCATATTATTCAGAGTTTCCTTTTGAGTTAAAGCTTTTTATTTAAGTTTCATGATATTTTTTTCAGTTTTTTTTAGCTTTGTATGCTTAAGTTAGTCTTCCGCTTGTAGTCAGCCAGCTGGATGAGGGTTCGCTTGGGAACCAACAATGCTTCTTGAGTTCCAGCCACATCTAGGGTGTAGGCTTAGGTCGTGACACTACATTTGATAAGAATGTAGGCAACAGTATGTGTTAGCAAACATGTACTAAATATGTTGGCTAGCATAATCATTAACATAAGCATTATAGAGACATTAGTCAACATAAGACATATACAAAAATCATGAGAGACAATAACATAAGTCATAAGCATAAGAGACATCATCATAAGACATAGGCTATAAGCATAATTAATAACAACATAGTCATAGGCATAATCAATGCATCTAATTCATCATAACATAAGCGAAACACTTCTGTAACGACCCGTAAAACGAATAAGTGAAACTAGAGCCTAACTTGTGTGTCTTTCAGTTGTCGTAAGTTTTGAGGGTGTTTAATGTTGTCTTGAGCCATGATTGAGGGGTTTAGGGGTTACACGTCAAGGTACGACTCTCAAAGACCCTAAGAAAACCTTGAAGTTGCCAAAATAAGGGTGACCTACGGAAGGGGTCCATTCCCCGTATGTCCATCCATGCCCCGTGGATGGCCTCCGTCGGTCAATCCCCCAAAAACTAGCCTCAGTCACAAACCATGACTCAGTAGCACGGACCGTGGTTGGGTTTCGTGAGTCACCTCTGCAATTCTGCAGTAGGTTCGGCCAAGGTGAGGGCTTAATGGTAAATTCATTTTAAGTTGAGTTAAGTTGGTGGACGGTTTTTATTGGTTAATTAAGATATTTTAAGGGTTTTTAAAGTATTAAAACACCTTTTCAAAGTCATTCTTCCAAATCACTCAAATTAGAAACCCACCTCTCCAAAAGTTCTCTCTCTAGAAACCTCCATTGGAGGTGAAGATTTCAAGCTTCCAAGGTCAAGACTTCAAGTTTTTCAAGGGATTTTGATGGAGTTCTTCGATAAAAGGTATGGTGGTCTTCATCCTTGACTTATTATCTTTCAAGGAGCCAATTTCAAAAGTGATTCCAAATCTTCAATGTTCACCCAAAAACCCTAGATTTCAGTCTATGCATGGGTTCGATTCTAAATGATTTCCAAAGGCTTTATTGCATTAAATTATGAATGAAATGTGGATGTAAGGATGAATTAAGATTATTTCTTTTTATAACCCATGTTTTCCCCCAAATTCTTAAGTTGTGATTTGTGATTGGGATTTGATTAATTATGAAGTATGTGGGTGGTTTATGTGTATATGGATATATAATGTGGAAATTATGTTATTTCTCTTGTCAATTGTATTGATCTAAGGTGTGTTGGTGAATGTGATCCATGACCCTTGAAGGGGAAGTTATGATCAAATTACATATTGAAGTAGAATTGTGCTTGATCTATTGATCCACTTGAAAGGTGGAAGTGCTTACTTACTATGTATATTGTGGTATTGAATTGATGGAAATCTTCCTTGTACCTCTATATATGAAGGATCTATGTATGATCATGATGTAAAGTATATGTGTGTGATTTCAATGAATGTATAATGATCATGTTTAGAATATAAGTGTGTTATTGATTGAAAGCATATTCTAAATTAACACCCATGAATGATGATGATAGAATGTGAAGGGTTTCTATAATGTGATGTTATTACTTGGATTGATAGGCTTATGCATCCTATTCTTGTATAAATGAAAGTAATGTGGATTAATGTATCTTGAATTGGTAGGCTAACACATATTTTTCTTGTATAGATGAATGTGACCTTGAATGTAAGATCATGTCTTGAATTGGTAGGCTTAGCATCATCTTCTTGCATAATTAATGTATCTTGACTTAATGTCTTAATGTCTTGAATTGGTAGACCTAATGTTGGTAGCCTTTCATGAATGAATGATAAAGTATTCTATGCTAAACCTTGGATCGGTAGACTTAATGTTGGTGGCCTTTCATGAGGAGTCTAGGAGCTAATGTGATTTTAAACCTTGAAACGGTAGACCTAATGGTTGTGGCCCTTTCATGTGTGAAATGATCAACCTTGTATCAGTAGACCTAATGTTGGTTGCTCTTCATGGAAATTAAATGAGCTATCCTTAATGTACCTTGAACTGGTAGACCTAATATTGGTGGCCCTCTCAAGTACAACAATGTAATGTGAATGAACTACTCTATAGGAATGGAGGCTAATCACCGAGTGGATATGGTAAGAAGGTGACTCTCCTAATGTTAGGTTAGACTCCAATGAACATATTTCTTATCCCATAACTATGTGCCCACATAGGTAAAACACACTTAGTTCTACCTTAGGCAAGTGGAACACCTTCCTTCAGTGTAGGGTCATATGACACCGGATTCCATGATTTAGCTCTCATGGTCTATGTCAGTTAATGTCTATTCCCATCATGTGAATTGTGCATTATGGATTCTTGATGAGTTCTATGAAGTGTGGGTGGTAGTATGGGATGCCATCAATGCATTGCACGAGCAGGCTTTGAGAGGGTCATAGTGAGTTCTCTAAGTCTTAATGGCTAATGTATGAATGTCCTCTTATGATAAAGCTAATGAGAGTGATGACCTAATGTCTAATGAATGAAGGTGTTCGAATGAAGCTAATGAAGAATGTTGACTCTTATATGCTTAAATGTGAAGATGCATGCTATACTTGGATTGTATTATGAGTTACTTCATTGTCATGACTAATGAGTATGAATGTGCCTTGTCTATGCTGGCTTCAAAGGAGTACTTAGTGTGAGTAGTAGTATGGGATGCTACTCATACATTGCACAAATATGACTTAGGGTTGCCTTAGATAATGGTCCTTATGTGATGATATGACTTAGGTAATGTTTATGTCTCTTATGTATGAGTATTGTATGAAGGTGGAAAGGTTGAATGGTAAGTTCATTTTGGTGACTTTAATATGGTACCTTGGTGTGGATTGTGTTATGGGACGCTATCCATACATTGCACAAGGTATAGCATGAGGGTAAATTGAGGTGAAGGTTTAATGTGAAGGTAATGGTCTTTATGTTGATTATGTTCTAATGTGAAGGTAAAGTCTTATATGTTGATTATGCTCTAATGTGAGAAATAACTTGTATGTTGGTTGTGTTTGAATATTATGCCTCTTATGTTTATGTTCATGAAGTTTTATCAAATTGGCATACAAGCATGACTGTCAAATACAATGTCCGTTTTAAGCATGGTTTTTGCATGGCTTCCATACTTAGTACTTAAATGTGCTAACCCATATTTGTCCATTTTTACCAAAGTGTTGGGTTTGGAGATATTGGTGTTCTATGCTTGAAGAATAGGTTTCTAAGGAGCTTGGAGATGAAGACTTAGTGAGTCCTCATAGTTCCGAGGAAAAAACCCACAATGTTCCCTTTATGTCTTTTAGTTTATGTTAAAGCTTTTGCATGGGCTAAGGCCCAATGTTGTAGTCAAAGTATTAGTTGGTTTGAGACAAAGTCTCGAAAGTCTTCCGCTTGCTTTTTAATGAGAAATGTCTTCGATTGTAAATGAGAGTTTTAATTCTTCTCAATTTTCCTATGTTCTTATGTTCAAGAATGTTATGAGGCTTGTATGAGACCCCTTCGGGGTCAAGTACGCCTTGTTGCATCCGGGGTGTACCCCTGGGTCGTGACAACTTCCTAAGTCACCTCAAGGCAAGATTGTGCAATGCATGGACAAGACCCCATAATCCCACCCATGCTAAGCAAGTCACTTTAGGTCTTCATTCATATTCATCATTCTTTTGATCTCATCCTTATCTCATAGACAAGGGAATCTTCACCTTTAGTTAAACATATCAAGGAAAGCAACTTATAACAATAATCCACGTTAAGCATACTTCATATAAGTAGTCCTCGTATCAAAACATACTTACAATACTTCGTTGAAGTATCTTTGGTTCATTATTCATGTTCATATTCTTATTCTTATTGTGATAGTGGAAAAGCATAAGTCATAAGCATATTCATTAGATAGATCATCATAACAGAAGAGGAACATATCATAAATACCCTCAAAGCATACTTGTGCAATGCATGAATAAGACCCCATAAAGCTTACCCATGCTAAGTAAAGCTTCTTGACTAACCATAGTTCATAATTCATATTCTTGTTATGGGAATAAGCCTTAACCGACATAGACCATGTGAACTTAACAGGGAATCCGATGTCTACCCCATACCAAAAAGGGGTTATCCTAGTTGCCTAAGGTAGAACCATACTCTTAGCTTAGGTGGATCCATTAGCTAAGTAACCTATGGGGGCACAAAGTTTTTGGGATAAGGAGATTGCTACTATAAACCCAGACTCTACTAGCATAGAAGGTTTCCATCTCATAAGAAATACTCTGGGAACCCGGACTCAACTAGCGTAGAAGGAACCCATTTGGAAAGCCGGACTCAACTAGTGTAAAAGCTTCCATCTCATATTCAATATCCAGTCGGTGCTAAGCATTAATTCCCACGGAGTTCATATTAAGTCTTGACTTAAGTTCATATTCATGGAAGAATGTCTTCACACTCAATCCAACATAATTCATAAAATAGCTCAATAGATCATGCGTGAGAATAACCTTTCACCGTCCATTTCTACGTATAGATTCAATAGGTGAGAAAGCCTTTCAACCTTAGAATCATCATATTGTGAGAAAAACATTCACATCATATCATATTCATACATAGGTGTGTATATGAGAATATCCTTCCAACAACACACAATAAGGTCATAATCAAAATCACTTTACTCTCAAAGTGTTCTTAAAGCATACACATAACCTTCATAAAACATGCATAATATCATATCTTTCCCTTTTAAGGGTCAAAGCTCATATCAAATCAACATGTCTAGAATGACTACATTAGACATGGTTATAATCACAATTCAAGTAACCAAATCACTACATGCATAATCTGATATACTCATAATATAGGTCATGTGGTCAAGTCCTTCCACAATAATGTCATATACAATCAACTTACATAATAACTTCACTCTCAAAGCCTTAACATTCCTAGTTCATTCATATTAGCTTTTACCCTCAAGGCCATAGAAACCACATTCACACTACAAGCCTTAATCTCAAGAAATACTTCACATGGTCATCATATATGCCTAATTCTCAAGAAAATCTAACCACATACTTCATTCTTAAGCAATTCTAATCATTATCATCATATAAACACAATCTCATCACTGCTAATCATGATTCATCATATAAGCCTTAATCTAATCAATTCATGTCTACAAGCTTTACTTTTAAGAAATTCATAACTAGGTGCTCTAATATCAAGCAATTCATAAAGTAAATAATCTATCTTAGAAGGTCACATCCAAGCCCTCAATTTCCCTTTTCATGACATAAAGCCAAACTATATCAATTTCACCCTAGAATCTTAGGTTAATCAAGAATACTTGCATAATAATACTAAAAACATGTAATTAAATCATAAATAGTCATAAACAATCACAATCCATTCTATTGGATCATAACCCATAATATTAGAAGAAACCCTAGTTTAACTTTGGGAATTCTTCTTCTAAATTGGGGAAAACATGGGGGCTTCATGGATGAAAGGATTCCATGAATGAATAAGCCATCATACATTGATTATAAAGCCTACCAAGCTTGAACAATGGAGTCTTGACTTGACCTAGATTGACCCTCTTCTTCTTTTTCTTCTTCTTTCTAGAGAGTGGATTTTTTAGAGGGAATTGGGTTTCTTTTAGGGGTTTAGAAATAATGATTTGGGATGAGTTAAGGGTATAAAGTCTTTATATATGTTGTCTAAACTAATTTTAAATGACACCACTTAATCCCTAATTAATTTCGGAAAGACCCCTTAGTCATTAACTTAACTGTTTAAGAACCACTCACTGCCTCACCCACGAGGCCCCGACCACGGGGTGTGGTTTTACCCACCGCTCGTGCTGGTTGGGCATGGGTTGGTGACTGCAGGTTTTTTCCCAATGACGGAACCCCCACCTACGGGGCGTGGGTCCTTTTATGGTCATTGTTTTGGGCACTTTCTAGGGGTCTTTCTCAAGGGCCCCTAGTTGGTCCTTGAGGGTTGGTACCTTGATGGTCTAACACAAAAACCTCTATTTTAAGTACGAGGAGTTATATTCATGACTCTAACCCTCACGTTAAGTTCTAGTTTAGCTTACTAGTTTCTGGGGTGTTAAGCTTGAGAACCTAGGTAGAGTCTTTCAAAGATGTGTCGAAACAAATCTTGTTATTAATTGGGAAAATGTCATTTTATGGTAAATAAAGGTAATGGAATTGGAGCACAAAATTTTGGGAGAAGGCATACAAGTTGATCAAGATAAAGTTGAAGTTGTCACCAAGTTGCCTCCTCCTATCTCGATTAAAGGTGTTAGAAGCTTCTTGGGTCATGCGGGTTTCTACCGAAGGTTCATAAAATTTTTCTCTAAGGTGGCTCACCCTCTTTGCAGGCTACATGTAAAGGAAATTGTCTTCGAGTTTGATAAAGCTTGAGTCAAAGCATTTTTGTGCTTAAAAGAGATGCTTATTTCAGCTCTAATCATTGCTGCTCTGGGTTGGAGCATTCCATTTAACCTGATATGTGATGCAAGCGGTGTGGATTTGGGGGCTGTACTTGGCCAACGCAGGGGAAATTTGTTTCACCCGGTCTATTATGCAAGCAAGACCCTCAATGTAGCTCAAAAGAACTACATTGTCACTATGCAAGAGTTCTTAGCCGTAGTCTACGATTTTGAGAAGTTTAGAGCTTATTTTTTGGGACCAAGGTGGTTGTACAGATCAACCATGTTGTTGTACGTTACTTGATGGCTAAGAAAGATGCAAAGCCAAGGTTGATCTAGTGGGTATTATTATTGCAAGATTTTAACTTCGAAATCAAAGATTGAAAGGGGTGTGTGAACCAAGTGGCAGACCATTTGTCGAGTTTTGAAATGAATGTGGTTGTTTCTAGTGAAAAGATATTGAAGAAGCCTTTCCCAATGAGTCGGTGATTGTTGTTTTGAATGGTACTTCACCTTGGTATGTAGATTTTGCAAATGATGTTGTGTGGGTTTATTCTCGATGGGCTGACTTTTTACCAATGAAAGAGGTTCTTTTTTTTATTCAAAGAAGAACTTTTGGGATGAACCTTACTTATTTCGAGAGTGTGAGGATCACATGATTAAAAGATGCATCCTGAAAGTTGAGGTATATGATATTCTTGACGGTTGTCGTGTACAAATTTTCTATTATTGGCCAACGTTGTACCAAGATGTGAACTCTCTGGTTAAGAAGTATGTGCAATGCCAAAATCAAGGGGGAGTGTCGCGAAGACATGAATTACCTTTACCTCTTGTTTTAGAAGTAGAGTTGTTTGATGTATGGGGAATTGATTTCATGGGGCCTTTTGTGAGTTCTTATGGGAACAAATGCATCTTGGTAACCGTTGATTATGTCTCTAAGTGGATAGAAGTGGTGGTTTTACCCAACAATGAAGAGATAAGTGTGGTTCAATTCATCAAGAGATACATATTCACAAGATTTGGCACTCCACGTGCAATCACTAGTGATGGGGGCTCTCATTTTTGTAACCGAATGTTCTCATCATTGTTAAGCAAGTATGGAGTCAAGCATAAGGTTGCCATCCCTTAACATCTACAAAATATTGGGCAAGTTGAGGCATCCAACCGGAAAATCAAAGGGATTTTGGCCAAAACCATTAATTCAAATCAAACCGATTGGTCCCGAAAGATAGATGACACTCTTTGGGTGTATACAACTGCTTTAAAGACCCTAATTGGTATGTCCTCGTATCAATTGGTGTTTGGTAAATCTTGTCATCTAACGGTTAAACTTGAGCACAAGGCGTTGTGGGCCTTGAAGGTCATGAATTTGAATTGGGAGGATGCGTCGAAGGATTGAGTTGACCAACTCCATGCTTTAAAAGAGTTACGGCTTGGAGCTTATGAGAGTTCAACCCTTTCTAATGAGAAAATGAAGAAATGGCATAACACCAAAACCTTCATCGAGAGTTTAGATTTGGTGATCTTTTGTTGCTCTACAACTCTCGTCTGAGACTCTTTCTAGGAAAACTCAAGTCAAAATGGTCGGGTCCATTCAAAAGAAATCGTGTGATTGCAAATGGGGCAATAGAAGTTGAGAACGAAGATGGGTCAATTTTCAAGGTGAATGGGCAAAGGTTGAAGCTTTATTTTGTAGAACTCCCCAATTTGACCAAGATACATATGGTGTATTTTGATGTTCCTTGAATGCATGTCCACGTAGTGCCACAATGTTAACTAAGGCACTTTTTGGGATGCAACCCAAGCTTTACTTTTTGTTATTTAAATAACATTTGTTGGATGTGTAGGTTGGAGTTTGTAATTTGTAAGAAAGACAAATGGGCAAGGGGCTTGAACACTCGGCAAGTCACCGAGTTGCTCCATAATCACCCAAATGCATCTCCCAATGAAGGTCAAAATGAGGAAAGTTTTGGAAGTTTAGGCGAGCTCACAACTCACTCAGCGAATCGCTAAGTTGGATTAGCAAACCTGATCGAGTTCATCCTTTCACCGACGAAAGGGATGAATCTTCTATCATGTTCGGTGGGCTGCAGCCTAGTTAGCGGATCACCGAGTCAGTCGGCGACATTAGTTCTACTCAGCGAATGTCGCACGCACTAAAGAGACTCTACCCTTTAAAATTCAAATCTTCTTTTTTAATTTGAAATTTTTGACTCCTCTACTCTTTCCATCAAACGTTAGACTATAATTTCATTTAAGTATCATATGATTCGCATATAAAGTGTCATTGTTATTCCTCTACCCTTCCTTTTTGCCGCGTCTGTGTCGTTGTCAACATTGGAGGTTGGTTTCTCGAATTTTGTTTAGTTTTGTGCTATACTTAAAATTCTAATGGGTAGTGTAATGGGCTTATCGTTGGTTATTTAAATTTTGTGCCTTGGTGTATGTCTGTTGATTAGTCTAGTGTTAATTGAAATTGAACTTGTTAAACCAACCGTTTGAGCCCAAATTGTGGAAGTTTCTCGTGTTAGATGATGAAATTATGGGTGTTTCATGTGGGTAGTATAAGGTTGAAGTATGAGTAACCCAAATTCAACCAAATGACTTGAATTAACCTGAAGATGGATTGGGTGAAGTCTTTCTTAAGGGCAAAATTGTCGTCTGGTCAAATTAGCGTTAATTGGGGGAAGTTTTAGTACCCCGACTTGTAAATACATCATGGGTAGTTGAGAATTGTTTGAATTTGTAATTAAATTGGTGTGTCATAGGTTGTTGGTTGTGAATCGAGAAAAATATTGGGGAGGTGATGCGTTAGGCCATTTCGGCGAGTTTCATCGAGCTTGCCGAATTTACTCGGTGTGTCACAAAATGTGCTCCCCATCGCATAATTGTCGGGCTAATGAAGAGGAGTCATTGTTACTTTCGGCGATGAATCTTCATCTTGCTGAAGTGAATTCGGCTAGTCGCCGGATGGCATGGATATCGCCTTTTTGACCAGATTTTTTTTATTGAGAATTTTGGTAACATTCAGCGAGGTCTCTTTTACTCACCGAGTGAGATCACCGACTCACTGAATGGTCTTGATATCGCCCTTTTTAACCTAAATTTTTGTTTGGAATGTTTGTTACTTTTAGCGAGACCTCTTTTGCTCATCGAGTGGACTCGTTGACATGCAGAACTGCTTCGATGAGTTCTTTGCACTTCTTTGAGAATTCTGTTTTCCTAAACTTTTCATGAACAAATGTGTCCTCGTTTGTGTGCTTATATATGGACTATCCGCAACCTCGAAGGAAAGCCAAACAACAGGCTTCACAACCCTGTAGGAAAGCAAAGAGGGTTGTGATCGCGACAGAAGTTGCGACTCCCCAAACCACTCTTCATAAACCTCCACAGGCTAGTGGTAAAAATCAAGTATTAGATGACACCAGCTCCGATGATAGTATGGAAATCAACTCCATTCAGTTCATTTCCTCCACATCTGAAAATGAAGAAGTTGTGGGGTCCGGAACTCCAGTCTATACAGTGGTGCCAGAAGCTAAGATGACAAAGAGGAAAGGTTCACCACTGCATTCTAAAGCAGCCCATGACCCGCTGGCACTAACTTCGGCACCACAAGCATCACAAACACCACAAGTGCCTCATGTTCCAGTGAATCCTCCTCGGTCCATGAATCATTTAAAGGACGCTAGCTTTGTGGACTATACTTGATATCACGCCCTGAGGCTACCCCTAGATGCAGACATGGGACATAGGATCACGAATGACCCTAAGCTAACCCTGCTGGCATATCATAAACATACTAAATAAACTGAAGTAAAGAATTGTTGTGCGAAAGCTAAAGCATGTAAATAATCTAAAATGATGGGGAATACCCATATACTGTCTGAATATAAGAAAACTGAGAGTTTGAATACAAATGAAAAGTCAAACTCTAACACTATAGCCGAATCGAACTATGTCTGAAATAAGCCTCTAAACTGACTAGAACTGCTGGGACATGCCCCAGCTAAATCTAGCAAAATTGAAACTAAAGCTAAAAGCAAGAAAGATAATCATGTCACTAGTCCTCGAAGAATGAGGACTCACCACTAATGTTGTTGAACTGAAGATCGGGAACTGATCTATGCATGATCTGACTGCGGAGGACCTGCACCTGCATCACGAGAAGATGTAGCGCAGAGTATGCATCAATACTTGAAAGATACTAAGCATGTAGGATATAATTAAGCTGAACAATAACATAACTGAACAAGCAATAAAGCAATGATATAATCTGAACATGACAATGATATTGAAAATACTGAACATGGCAAAATTGAATGCAATGACCAAGTTTATAACAATTTGAGACTAAATACTGAACTAGACTGATAACAAGGTCAATGCAATAAAATCTGACTAAACTGTAAAGGAGCTTAGGGAAGTCAATAGGGCGGGTTAGGGCGGGGCGGGGCGGGTTAAGCCTTGACCTATTAACATTTTGGCCTGCCCTACCCTACCCCATTTAGCATTTTTTTAAAAATTAACCTGCCCCGCCCTGTCCCGCTAACTCCTGCCCCGCCCTGCCCCTTAACTATAATAGTGCAAGACCCCAAACCCATCAAGTTACGTGATTTTTTAGCTGTATCAACCTTCACAAAATCTGAGAAATTTGAACATTCTAAGTGCTGGTAGGAATCGGAGTAAACTTGATTTTTTTGTATTTTTTTGTGCATGTAGCAGACGTATTATTCAGTCACAATTGGAATACAGAAAAATATCAAATCACACCTTAAATTACTACTATTAATTAATCACTAACTTACAAAATATTACACCATTAATTTGAAGTGACTGTGACTATATGATGAAACGAAATAGAAAAAAAATTCCAACTAGTACTTTAAGCTGCAGAATCACGGTATTAGGAGCCGAAAAGTCCCCAAATCGTTGAGGTTTTTTCAGCTTTCTTCACCGATTCTTCTCCTCTAGCTATCTCATCCTCTATTTTCGGACCTTGCCCTGCCCTGCCCTAACCAAATAATTTTTTTCTCAAACAATAATTTGCCCTGCCCTACTCCTCCCCATTTAAAGCTTCCCCTGCCCCGCCATATTAAGGGTGTGCCCTGCCCTGCACTCCCGTGCCCTCCCCCGATTTCCATCCCTAAGGGAGTTACTAATAACCCGACATAAAACAACATAAGCTAAATGTGGAATCTGATTATACGCCTAATCGAGAGGACCTAATGAACCCTGCCAGAGTTATAGAGGCGTGCTGGCGTGATCACTAAAATGATGCCCATAGAGGGGACTTACAACCTATGAGGCACATAGTTCTGTCACTTAAGGGTGACTGACCCTAGTCCACTCGGTATTAAGCTTCTCCCAATTTATTAAGTAATTTAACAATTTATGACTGCAATTCTATAAAACTGGATAGCTCAAATACTGACATGCAAGTTCAGAGAATTTAACAATTATGACTAATAATGTGACATTCGTAAACTAAAGCATGTGTATATCTAAAATAACTGGATAATCTGACCTAGCATGCATAATTCATGAACTAACAAATATATACAACTAGGGTTCTGAATGTCATTCGAGAAACTGAGCAATAACATGATAATCTGATTTGGATCATTCTAACAGCTAAAAGCCAATAAATTCTAACATTCAAGAAACCCTAGGTCTAAGTAATATAAAGGTAATCAAGAATCTGAGTGAATTCTAGGGACCCAATGGTTGAAAGGAAGCCACTTGCGAAATCTAACATACATGGTGACAAAATTCACGGAGAAATCTTTTGATTTCAGGGCTGGAACTGACGGAACTTGCTTCGCTCTTGAACTAGGGTTGCTCGACTATATCTCATATTTTTCTCTAGTTTTATCGATTTCTTGAGAAAGAATTGACTAGGGTAGGTTCTAATTAAGTTGCTAGGCTGAAACTAACCAAAACTACATAGTTTAGGGGTTAGATGACGTAGTTTAGGGGTTAAATGACGTAGTTTAGGGGTCCAACGCGTAGGGTTAAAAACCGAAATAACCCCACTTAAAAATCTAATGGGGCTGACCACGGCCACTCTCACAGATCGTGAAAGGGACCACAGACCGTGGGACCGATTGTGGTCTTTGGCCAGTAGCTACTGGTTTCTGGTGGTCTTGTTCACGAGCCCTACCACGGACCGTGAAGTTCCTCGTGGTCCTCACTTGGGCGTTGGGGTCAAGGGCTAGGCTTGATAGCCTACTGGTTAAGATCCTACGGACGCCACCACGGTCCGTCGTCAAGACCACGACCAGTGAAGGGTCCCGTTGTCTGACGTCTGGGCCTGGTGGAGTCTAACACTCCACCACGGGCAGGTCAATGGATCGTGGACCCTATCACGGTCCGTGAACCCTGTCGTTGTTCACTGGTTCAGGTAATTTTATGCAATTTTTTTCTAGGTCTAGTTTTTGAGGTGTTACAATATCTCCCCCTTGGGAACATTCGTCCTCGAATAAAGACTAAACTAGCTGAAATAGAGGGGAAATTTTCCAAACCCTACCACTAAATACTAGAAACTGATTTCTGACTTATCTAAGTTCCAAGAACATGAAAATACGCTGAAAATGCAAGTACAAACTGAAGGAACATGATACTAAGACTGAATTTATGCATGAATGACTGAAAAACTGAAGAGGAACTATTACCTCAAGCTGGAATGGAATCGGAAGGGAAAATGTGAGGATACTTGGCCTTCATGGCTGCTTCTGCTACCCAAGTAGCTTCCTTTACGAACTGACTCTTCCACAAAACCTTGACTGAAGTGACTTCTTTGTTTCTCAACCTTCGAACCTGATGATCAAGAATCTCAACTGGTACCTCTTCATAAGTGAGACTATCCTTTACAGTTACACTTTCTAAAGGCACAATAAACGATGGGTCACCCACACACTTCATCAACAATTAAATGTGAAAAACCAGATGTACTGCTGCTAGTTCTGTTGGCAACTATAACTCATAAGACACTTTATCAACCCTTTTCAAGATCTTGTAAGGGCCTAAATATCTAGTACTGAGCTTCCTTTTCTTGCCAAATTTTATCACCCCTTTCGACACTTTCAGGAAAACCCAATCATCAACTTGGAACTCTAGTTCCCTTCTTCTTACATCTGCATAGGATTTATGGCGTCTCTGGGTTGTCTTAAATCTATCTCTAATGATTTACACTTTCTCCATAGCATCATGAACTAAATCTAGCCTATCAAGGTTGCTTCACCTACTTCAAACCAACCAACTGGAAATCTACATCTACGCCCATATAATGCTTCTTAGGGGCAATTTGAATACCGGAATGGTAACTATTATTGTAGGCGAACTCTATAAGAGGAAGATGCTCATTCCAACTACCCTTGAAATCGATCACACAAGCTCTCAACATGTCCTCTAAGGTCTGAATAGTACGCTCTGTCTGACCATCCTTCTACAGATGAAATGTTGTGCTAAGATTAACCTGAGTACCAGGACCTTTCTGAAACGACTTCCAAAAATGAGAGGTAAATTGAGGACGTCTATCTGAGATGATACACAAAGGAACCCCATGCAACCCAACTATCTCATTAATGTAAAGCTTGGCGTAGTCCTCCATAAAATCTATAGTCTTAACCGCCAAAAAGTGCGCAGACTTAGTAACTCTATCAACAATCACCCAAATGGAGTCATGCTGCTTGCGAGTACGAGGTAAACCTGTAATGAAGTCCATATTGATGACTTCTCACTTCCAAGTAGGAATGTTGATCTCTTGGGTCATGCCTCCTGGTTTCTGATGTTCTACCTTGACTTGCTGACAATTAGGGCACTTAGCCACAAAACCTGCTATGTCCCTGTTCATACCATTCCACCAAAAGACTTCCCATAGGTCGCGGTACATCTTAGTGGCACCTGCATGAATAGAATATTTGGAATTATGGGCTTCTACAAGAATTTGCTACATCAACTAACCCACCTTAGGAACACATAATCGACCTTGATAACGAAACACAACATCTCCCCCTTGGGAGAAAACCTCAACTCTCTATTGATGGACTGCACCCTTTAGCTGAAGTAATATCGGATCATTGTCTTGCTTTTCCTTAACCTCCACTACCAATAAAGATTCTGACCCATTCTGAACTGTTACACCACCATTTGATATAGTCATAAGACGAACTCCTAAGCAAGCAAGTCTGTGAACATCCTTCCCTAGTTCCTTCCTTTCTTTCTCTACATGTGCTACACTACCCATCGATAGTCTGCTAATAGCATCTGCTACTACATTGGCCTTACCAGGATGGTAATGCACATTCATATCATAATCCTTGAGGAACTCAATCCATCTCCTCTGGCGAAGATTCAACTCTTTCTTGGTGAACACTTACTGAAGGCTCTAATGGTTTGTGAACACATCTACATGAACACCATACAAGTAATGTCTCCAAATCTTAAGTGCAAAAACCACTGCTGCTAGCTCAAGTTCATGAGTTGGATACTTCTTCTCATTCATCTTTAGTTGTATAGAAGCATGATGGGTCCACAAATTGGACTCATATAGGGCTTTATTTTGATAAGAATAGTGTCCTCAAATGCTTATTTTGTCTCAATATCTGATGAAAACTCTTAAGTTTCAAGTATTTGAAGTTTTAGTGGAAGCATGGACACTTAGGTGCAAAAAAGAACAAAAAGGATTAAAAGAATGAAGAAGCTGAAGCATGTGCATCGCCAAGTACGCTTGGTGATTCGCCAAAGGGACGCACTCCACCCTTTGTTCCAGTACAAGAAGCCTTGAAGGAGCAGGATAAAAAATGCGATGAAAGGAGCAGCCGGCGTTTCGCCAAATAATTCCGCGAAGCAAAACTATCTTGCCAAATGACACAGAGCACGACCATGTTGAAGGCTAGTGCAAGACGGCGATGAACTACACTAAAGGGCGAATCGCCGAGTTAGGCGGCGATTCCGACTAACCTCACCGAAAGATCCACCAGCACTATTTTCTGAAATCTATAAATACTAAACTTGTTATTCATTTTTAAGAGTTGAACATTTATTTTAATTTCCAGAATAGAATAGTACTTTTTGGGATATTTTCTCTCAAGTTTGGAGAGGGTTTTTGGGTGACTTGAAGAAAGAAGGATTTTATCTTCCCCAAGTTGGAAGTGGATCTTCTCCATTCTTTTTCCTTTTCTTAAATCAAGGTTTAATTCCTTATACCCATTTTATTTTAGTATCATTTTAGGTGTATTTTGTTATTTCTTGATGTGTGGCTAAAAACCCCCATTCTTGGGGTGTGATTTAGCAAGTATGTGTTGATATTGTTGTTGGGTCTTGCTTGTTGATAGGATAGATGTATTTTAATGGTGATTTCACCTAGTGGATATGGTTTAATTTAATGGTTTTGTAGTTGCAAATACCAAACCACCCATGTGTTTTCGGCTTGCTCAAGAGGGAGGTCGCGAAACCAAGATCGCTAGACTGATGGCCTAAGGAGTGGGTCGACATGAGGTTCAGCCCGAGAGGGTCAGCCCTAGTCCCATATCCTAACACTCAGCTCGAGAGAGTGAGTGGGGTAAGGCATAGGCTGGCCTTCATGCGGCAAATAGGTGTCCGAGAGGAACGCATTTAAAACGGGGTAAGTTGCCCGAGAGGGAACTTATTTCCATCTAAAGCTTAGCCTAGTCACTATTATCTTGAAAATTTCATATCGAAAGCATGTACCCAATGATTTATCTCAACTTGTATTACGGTCACACCCCAAGAACTTCTCCCCATACTTGATTTTCCTTATTTTTGTTGTTTTTATTACACTTGTGACAATACCCCCACTTGTTAATTGACACTTTTGTATCACCCCCTTTGATTTATTATATTTTTAATCGTTAATATCTTTAGCTACGACTAGTTTGAACTAATTTTACTTTTCTACTAATTCTCAAAACCACTCCCTTGGGACACGACCCCAACCCTTGGTTAGGTTACCATATTATCGACGATCGTAGACACTCATACTGTAGGTTAGTGTCGTTGGTCACGAAAAACATCAAAATGGCACCGCTACCGGGGAATGGTACTATTTGAGAATTTTTAGATTAGTAGAATTTTTGTTCTTTTTAGTTGTAGTTTACTAATTTAATTTCCAGATTTGGTTTGAGTATTTGTGTGCCACAACAGGCCATATGAGTGTGAACGGGGATAATAGTTGTCGGGGAGTGGTGTTACTTGAAAAAATGTAGCTAAGTAAAGTTTTCGTTCTGTTTTAGCCGTAGTTTTACTAACCTTACTCTTGATCTTGCTCTGTTAAGTTGTGCTTTGAAGCAAGGCGTAACTAGGTTGAATAAGTACCCACATATCAATGGATTTTCCTCCACTAGAGGTAATGAGGATCCGAGATTACATACTAACCTTCAAGCAGTTGGAGGGAGAACAAATACATAAATCGTGCGCAAGATTCAAAGGGCTAATAGCTCAAGGCCAAAATCATGGCATCCCTAACATGGTTCTTCTGGACTGCTTCTATAGAAGCCTCTACCTCGGAAACAAACAGTTACTTGATCAACTAATTCCAGGAGGGATTGCACATATTCCCTACATGATGGTGGCTCAGTTGCTAGACTACACGGCTGAAGCTGAGCGAGAGATTGAGAAAGATGTTATGCTGGCCACGCTGAGGACACAGGTGGATGGATTGGCGAAGAGGGTGATGAAGATCGAATCTCAGTGTAAGAAAAAGGATAATTGTGCCCCTCTTGGTGAAAGAAAGAGTTATAGGGACAAGGAAGTGGAACACATTGAGGAAATGCTCTCAACCATTCTACTCAAGTTGAGTGAGCAAGATGGAGCGCTGGACGAACTGAAAGGGGACACAGAAGGCATAAAGCGCATAATTTGGTCTCACTCCAAAGTTGTCCAGCAGCTAGAAAAGCTTATGGAGTAGGCATTACCTCATGTTCACGCACATGAAAATCAGGGGTTACCTAATCATGATGTGGGTGGCTCCAACTATAAAGCTTAAAGTCATAACTTGCGTCGTGCCACGACATTAACTAAGGCGCTATTTGAGAGGCAACCCAAAACCCCAATTATCTTATATTTGCATACTAGTAGAATAATAGTGTCTTAGTTTTACAGATTAAAGTGTGGTAGCTGCCAAAGAGGTGTAGAATGGCGAGTAATAAACCTAGTTGGCGAGTCGCCGAAGACACCGGTGATCAATGTTATTTTGCCATTTGACTCAAGGCACCCTCTGAGCCTAGAGTCTGTAAAACTCGGTAAGCTCAGGAAGGTTTCCGCGATTCGCCCACCTGATCGGCGACCCCGATGGTCACCACTGTTTGAACATCCACAGCGTTTGAGAAGTTCTGTAAAACTCGGCGAAGTGAAAATTTATTTGGTGAAGCTCCGAATCACTCAGAAGTCAAAGCACTATCACCAAATGGGAACGAACTGGATAAGCTGCAATCCAGCGCACAAAAAGGTAGTTGATTAATCACTCGAGAGCGTGGGTTAAAGATAGGTGCATTGGAATGCTAAGAAAAGTTGTACAGAGCTTGATGAATCACTCGGCAATGCACCAAACGTCCCCATCATACCTTCTACTTTACGCGACATCTGTTGAAGAACTTCAACTCGAAACGGCTACACAACCAGGATTATTCTCTAGCCCTATCTCTGGCTTTCTTTAATTTGACCTCTGGATTATTGTTATATATTTAAGGACAAATATTTTTTTTTGTGATGGGGTGACGCCCACACCCTTTCTGCCGATAGTTGTACTTTGTGTATATATTTGGGTTGTTCTGTTTTAAACTGTGTTAATACTATTTTCTGTGGATGTTTGAGCTTGTGGCTCCGTTTATTTCTATTTGCAAAATGATTTTGATCCTTCCAAAAAATTGTGAATTTTTCGCACATTTTTGCCAACCCTCGTGAGTTGATATGGCTGTTCTTTTGCAAAAAATTTGAGTCCCGGTTTTGATCAATACCGAGGATTTGAATAGTTCTCTCAATCGAACGAACATGAATGTACGACTACGATGAGGCCAAATGAAGTTGCATAGACAATATGTAAATTGTTTGCATCTCATTGTGATTAGCCATTTATCTAATTGATTCTCTTGTAATGACTGTTGCACACTAACGAAAGTGTGTGGTCTTGTTTGACTTAAGTGTCGATGTCTTGTGTGATTAGCTTGCCTTGAACCTTGCATGAATAAACCTAGAATTTTCCATGTTACTCTAATTGATTTAGAAAGGTGTGCTCTTGAAATGATCTTAGGCAACTTTAAAGAGTGTGAGCCAAATTTGACATCTACCTCTTTTGTGGCCTACCCCTGAGCATGTGAAACTCTTTTGAACACCCTTTGAGCCTTACATTTCTTTGAAACAATCTTGATGAACCCTAAACCTTACTTGACCCACTACCTATAATCCTCTTGATTTATGATTTAGCGAATAGCCAACTTAGGCCAAAGGCCTAAGTTAGCTGTGTGGTAAAAAGGAAAAGGAGAGTGAAGAAGTGCAAGAAAAGTCTCCCTTAACCCCTAGTGTTACAACAATGGAAATCCTTCGGAAAAAATAATAATAATAATTTTTGTGGAATAAAGTACCAAGGAAATCGGGTTTCCAAGAAATCCATGGAGGTGAATGAAAAGATGACTTAGAAGAACTAGAAAAAGAATTGATAAAGGAAAAGAAGGGAATGCCTTGAAAATACCACATCTCACGAGGAAAAAGGCAATGAGCCTAAATGATCATACCTTTGCACTCATTCCCATTACAAGCCTTAGAAAGACCTTTTTGATCTTGAGTAAACAGAATCGAAAGTTGATTGGAAAATAAGGGCAAACCTATGGGAAAAAAATATGCATTGGTTTCCTCCTTTTTGAGTGTGAGCGTTATATCTAAATCCTTATCTTGAATTGATTAACCTCTGTGTGTGAATATGGAATCATTCTTGATATGAGGGCACTTAGATACTTCCTGTTGAGATTGATTGCACAAGTAGCAAGTATTGCGAGCATGAGAATCTTTGGTAATAGTGTGTCACAACTTGAATCTTTGAGTACACAATTGATCCTTGCATAAGTAAATTTGAGTCTGGTTGTGTGCATTCATGATTTAGTCTTGTGTAGCACTATTTGAGACACCTTGTTGAACGGATGAACTTGAGTTTACTTGAGGACAAGCAAAAGTTTAAGTTGGGGGTGTTGATTAGTCCACAAATTGGACTCATTTAGGGCTTTATTTTGATAGCAATAGTGTCCTCAAATGCTTATTTTCTCTCAATATCTGATGAAAACTCTTAAGTTTCAGGTATTTGAAGTTTTAGTAGAAGCATGGACACTTAGGCGCAAAAAGGAACAAAAAGGCTGAAAAGAACGGAGAAGTTGAAGCCTGCGAATTGCAAAGCACGCTTGGTGATTCGCCAAAGGGACGCACTCCACCCTTTGTTCTAGTAGGCGAAGCCTTGAAGGAGCAGGATCCAAAAAGCGATGAAAGGAGCAGTCGACATTTCGTCGAATAATTCCGCGAAGCAGTACTATCTCGCCCAAAAACACAGAGCACGACCATGATAAAGGCTAGTGCAACACGGCGACAAACTACACTAAAGGGTGAATTGCCGAGTTAATCGGCGATTCCGACAAACCTCACCGAAAGATCCACCAGCACTATTTTATGAAATCTATAAATACTACACTTGTTATTAATTTTTAAAAGTCAAACATTTATTTTAATTTCCAGAATAGAATAGTGCTTTTTGGGATATTTTCTCTCAAGTTTGGAGAGGGTTCTTGGGAGACTTGAAGAAAGAAGGATTTCATCTTCCCCAAGTTGGAAGTGGGTCTTCTCCATTCTTCTTCCTTTGCTTAATTCAAGGTTTAATTCCTTATACCCATTTGATTTTAGTATCATTTTAGGTGTATTTTTTATTTCTTGATGTGTGGATAAAAACCCCCATTCTTGGGGTGTGATTTAGAAGGTATCTGTTGATATTGTTGTTGGGTCTTGCTTGCTGATAGAATAGATGTATTTTAATGGTGATTTCACCTACTGGTTGTGGTTTAATTTATTGGGTTTGTAGTTGCAAATACAAAACCACCCATGTGTTTTCAGCTTGCCCGAGAAGGAGGTTGCGAAACCAAGACCGCTAGACTGATGCCTAAGAAGTGGGTCGACATGAGGTTCAGCACGAGAGGGTGAGCCCTAGTCCTATATCCTAACACTCAGCTCGAGAGAGCGTGTGGGGTAAGGAATAGGCTGGCCTTCATGCGGTAAATGGGTGTCTGAGAGGAACACATTTGAAACAGGGTAAGTTGCCCGAGAGGGAACTTATTTCCATCTAAAGCTTCGCCTAGTCAATATTATCTTGCAAATTTCATATCGAACGCATGTTCCCAATGATTTATCTCAACTTGCATTGTGGTCACACCCCAAGAACTTCTCCCCATACTTGATTTTCCTTATTTTTGTTGTTTTTATTACACTTGTGACAAAACCCCTATTTGTTAATTGACACTTTTGTGTCACCCCCTTTGATTTATTATGTTTTTAATCGTTAATATCTTTAACGACGACTAGTTTGAACTAATTTTACTTTTCTACTAATTCTCAAAACCACTCCCTTGGGACACGACCCCAACCCTTGGTTGGGTTACTATATTATCGACGATCATAGACACTCATACTGTAGGTTAGTGTCATTGGTCACGATAAGCATCAAAGCATAATCTATAACATTACCTCGCTGCATCAACACATAATCTAGGCCGACTCTGGATGCATCACAATATATAACATAACCATCTGAACCCTCTCGTAGAGTCAAAACAGGAGTTGTAGTTAACCTAGTTTTCAATTCTACAAAGCTTTTCTCACAATCATCTGACCACTAAAACTTGATCTTTTTCTGAGTTAACTTAGTCAATGGAGAGGGTATCGATGAAAATCCTTCCACGAACCTTTTATAATAACCTGCTAGACCTAAGAAACTTCTGATGTTTGTAGGAGAGGTAGGTCTGGGCCATTGTTTCACTGCTTCTATTTTCTATAAATCCACTCGAATTCCTTCGCGAGACACAATGTGACCAAGGAAAGCAACGGATTGCAACCAAAACTCACATTTGCTAAACTTAGCAAATAACTAGCGATCCTTGAGAGTTTGCAGAACAACCCTCAAATGATCGCATATTCTTTCTCATTCATAGAGTTAATGAGGATATCATCAATATAGACGATAACGAACAAGTCCAAATACTACTTGAACACTCTGTTCATCAAGTCCATTAAAGCTGCAGGAGCATTGGTTAGTCCAAATGACATAACTACAAATTCATAATGACCATACCGAGTTCTGAAGGCTGTCTTCATAATGTCACTATCTCTGACTCTGAGCTGATGATAACCGGATCTGAGGTCTATTTTAGAGAAATGACTAGCACCCTAAAGTTGGTGAAACAAGTCATTAGTTCTAGGGATGGGGTACTTATTCTTGATTGTGACTTTGTTCAACTGCCTATAATCGATGCACATTCTCAGAGAACCATATTTCTTCTTCACGAACAACACCGGTGCACCCCATGGGGAAATACTAGGTCTGATGAAGCCCTTATCTAGAAGGTCTTTCAAATACTCTTTCAATTCCTTAACCTTATCTGGAGTCATTATGTAAGGAGGAATAGAAATAGGCTAGGCATCTGGAAGGAGATCAATTCCGAAGTCGATTTCCCTTTCAGGAGGAACTCTGGGAAGATCTTCTGGAAACTCATTGACTACTGGAACTAACTCAAGAGTTGGGGTATCGAAGCTTGAATCCTTAACCCGAACTAGATGATAGAGATAACCCTTAGAGATCATTTTTATGGCCTTAAGGTAAGAAATGAATCGAACCATAGGCGCTAAGCTACTACCCTTCCATTCTAAGATTGGTTCGTCGGGAAACTGAAAATGAACAATCCTAGTCCTACAATCGACAGAGGCTTAACAGGAATGTAACCAATACATTCCTAGAATGATATCGAAATCTACCCTTTCTAACTCTACAAGATTTGCTGAGGTGACTTTCTGTGACAGAGCAATTTTTGTATACCCGCCTAGCCATAATTGGGACTGGAGTAGAAACTGAGAAGGGTTCTAAGAGAGTTTTTGGACTAACACTAAATTTGACTGCTATATAAGGAGTTACAAAGGAACGAGTAGCCCCTGGATCTAACAATGCATAAACATCTAATTCAACAACTCGTAACGTATCAATGACTACATCAGGAGAATTTTCCTAATCCTGGAGAGCATACAACCTGTTTTGGCATTGACCGCCACCTGTACCAGATGAGTTTCACTGTTGAGTCGGGGACCTACTGGTGCTGCTGAAGTTGTGGACTGAGCTCTACCGTTGTTACCTCCTTGACCATATTTAGAAGGACAATCTTTCAACCTGTGACTAGACTGACCATACCCAAAACATCATTCCTATCCTGCAAGACGCTTGCCCAGATAGTTCTTACCATACTTTGGACAAGTTGGGTAGGTTCTGGTACCTGAAATACTACCTTGAGTCTTAGAGCTTGATGCACTACCTTTCAAATCATTTCGGAACTTGGAGGATGGAAGACTAGCCGATCAAGGTGGTGGAGCTGAAACTGCGAGCGATTTCCACTACTCGTTTTCTATGGAGAAGAGTCATAATTGTCGGTTCTAGCCTTCTTATTCTCCTTGGCATGTTCCCTAAGCTTATAACCCTCAACTTGCTGAGCAATGAGTCATGAGCCTAGAGATGTTCATATCTTCGAGTAACATAGCATTCCTACACTCTGTTTTCACTAGATCGGATACCCCATACATAAACTTGTTCATTTGAACCCTCGAATCAGCAACCACATGAGGAGAATGCCTGGAGAGTTGGGTGAACTTGAGTACATGCTCTTGGACTGACATGGAACCTGCCACAAATTCATAAACTCCTGAGCTTTTGCCTCCCTCCACTCTCTTGGGAAGAACCTATCCAGAAAATTCTCACTAAAGCATTCCCAAGTGATAGGAGTTGCATTTGTACCCCTGTTCTCTTTCCACTAAGTATAACAGATATGAGTTATATCCTTAAGCTAGTAAGATGCCAACTCAACCCTATTATTCCAGTTACCTGCATCACTCCATAGATCTTCTTGACCTCCTCTATGAAGTTTTGGGGATCCTCGCCAATCTGTGAACCTAAGAGCTCTGGCGGATTCATCCTACCAAAATCCAGAACTCTAGTTGCAGCCAACCCAACATTAGCATTTGTCAGAAATAGAACCTGCTGATTATTCTGGTTGGTCACACTCTGAGCCAACAACAGGATAGCATTTCAAAATTCAGCATTCAAAACTTCCTGATCTGGGACTAGAGGAGCTGCCTTTGCATTCCTGGTATTCGCATTCCTTGCATCAGCTCTACGAGAAGGCATGATCTAAAAATGCATAATGAAGAATTAGCATAAGGAATTAGATCATAAGCTACGCACGATAGGAGTAAAAAGAAATTGATGTTTTCCTAAAACACATTGCAACTTCCTTCTCATTAGATGTGGTGAAGTTCACACCCATGAAAAGGACTCAACTTAATGCGGCTTTTCAGACATCCTAGGACTCTTAAACCTAGTGCTCTGATACCAAGTTTGTCACGCCCCAAGGCTACCCCCTGGATGCGGACACGGAACCTAGGATCACGAATGACCCCGAGCTAATCTTGTTGGCATATCATAAGCATACTAAATAAACTGAAGTAAAGAAAAGATGTTCAGAAGCTAAAGCATGTAAATAATCTGAAATGATGGGAAATACCCATATACTGTCTGAATATAAGAAAACTGAAAGTTTGAATACAAATGAGAAGTCAAACTCTAACACTATAGTTGAATCTAACTATGTCTAAAATATGCCTCTAAACTAACTAGAAGTGTTGGGACATGCCCCAGCTAAATCTAGAAAAACTGAAACTAAAGCTAAAAGCAAGAAAGATATTCATGTCACTAGTCCTCGAAGAATGAGGACTCACCACTGATGCTACTGAACTGAAGATCAGAACCAATCTATGCGTGATCTGACTGCTGAGGACCTGAACCTACATCACGAGAAGATTTAGCAAAGAGTATGCGTCAGTACTTGAAATGTAATGAGCATGTAGGATAGAATAAATCTGAACAATAACATAACTGAATAAGAAATAAAGCAATGATATAATCTGAACATGATAAGGATACTAAAAATACTGAACATGGATAAACTGAATGCAATGACCAAGTTTATAACATGCTGAGACTAAATACTGAACTAGACTGATAATAAGGTCAATGCAATAGTATATGACTTAAATGTAAGGGAGCTACTAATAACTCAATATAAAACCACATGAGCTAAATGTGAAGTCCGATGTATACGCCCCATCGAGAGGACCAAATATACCCTGCCAGAGGTATAGAGGCATGCTGGCGTGATCACTAAAATGATGCCCATAGAGGGGACCTACAACCTACGGGGCACGTAGTTCTGGGACTTGAGGGTGACTGACCCTAGTCCACTCGGTATTAAGCTTCTCCCAATGGATTAAGTAATTTAACATTTTATGACTGAAGTTCTATAATACTGGATAGCTCAAATAATGATATGCAAATTCTGAGAATGTAAAGATTATTACTGATAATATGGCATTTGTAAACAGAAGCATGTGTATATCAAAAGTAACTGAATAATCTGACCTAGCATGCATAATTTATGAACTAAAAAATATATACAACTAGGGTTCTGAATGTCATACGGGAAACTGAGCAATAACATGATAATCTGATTTGGATCATTCTAATAGCTAAAACCCAACAAATTATAACATTTAAGAAACCCTATGTCTAAGTAATAAAAAGGGAATCAAGAATCTGACTGAATTATAGAAACCTAATGGGTGAAAGGAACCCACTAGTGAAATCCCACATACATGGTGACGAAATTCACAGAGATATCTTTCGATTTTGGGGCTGGAACTGACGGAACTTGCTACGTTCTTGAACTAGGGTTGCTCGACTATATCTTCTCTTTTTCTCAAGTTTGATCAATTTCTTGAGAAATAATTGACTAGGGTAGGTTCTAATTAAGTTGCTAGGCTTAAACTAACCAAAACTACATAGTTTAGGGGTTAAGCAACGTAGTTTAGGGGTCTAACGCATAGGGGGAAATATCGAAATAACCCCACTTAAAAATTTGATGGGGCTGACCACGGCCACTTTCATGGATCGTGAAAGAGACCATGGACTATAGGACTGGTCGTGGTCCTTTGCTAGTAGCTACTGGTTTCTGGGGGTCTTGTTCAGAAACCCTACCTCAGACTGTGTGGAGGACCACGAACCGTGAAGGTCCTCGTGGTCCTCGCTTGGGCATGGGGTCTGAGGGCTAGGCTTGGTAGCCTACTGGTTAAGCTTCTACGTACGCCACCATGGTCCATCGTCAAGACCACGACCTGTGAAGGGTTTCGTGGTCTGACGTCTAGGCCTAGTGGAGTCTAAGTCTCCACCACGGGTAGGTCATTGGACCGTGAACCTTATCACGGTCCATGAACCTTATCACGGTCCGTGAACCCTATCGTGGTTCACTAGTTCAGGTAATTTTCTGCAATTTTTTTCTGTGTCTGGTTTTCGAGGTGTTACACTTGAGGAGAAGCGATTGTCCACAAATGGAGTGGTGAAGAGATATTTGACTATTTGGGAGACGTTGCAGTACCACAAGTTCCAGCAGTTCACAAAACCTCAAAGTTCATATATTTCTATGTGGGTTCGAGAGTTCTATAAAGACTACGCTAAGCTGATCCCAAAAGGGAATAAAAAGGCTAGTTCGATGGCACCAGTTGATTTTATAGAGGTGCGGGGAAAGAAGTTGAAGTGCAGTGAGACACATATTAACGATGAGCTAGATTGCACAGTGCTGAATTGGCACTCTTTGGCTGAAAAAATCAAGACTCAGACGTTGAATGACTTGAAAGGGTTGCTTGCCCCATTGCTGAGTTCTGCCACACCCCCCACGGATTGAGGCAGGGGCTGTTATTGAGAAGAATGACCTAAACATTGTGGCACGGTACAGGTTCAGATTCACTAATAACACATTGATGCTATCACAGAATGAGTCCATCATCACGCATCCGAAGGCCACGCATTTGGAGTGTATGATTGACCAGGAGAGGCTGAATCTTGGGTCCATTATTGCACAGGATATGGCTATGAGGGCCAAACAAAATCAAACCTCATTGCCATTTACAGTTCTGATCAGTGCTTGTGTCACTAGTAGATGTGCCATTTGTGGCGAAGACTGATATTGAGGTCACTCCCTCCTTGTCTTGTGTTATTAATCGGATCAAAGCGGAGTACTTGAAAGATGAAGCTGAGAAGAAGAAGAAAAATCAGGTGGACATTTCTCTGGTTGGTGACGTAATTTCTATAGAGGAGGGTCTTACACTTCTCATTCCTGTCGTCGAGCCATCAGGTATACCTATCCCTTCGACCTCTACTTCTCCTACTCGTAACTCCATCCCCATTTGACTCGGGCGATGATTTATAAAATGGGAAACCTTGCCCATTCAGCCTATGTGAGGGCTTCTCGAGTTGAGGTCGTTGTCCCTTCGATGATGAAGCGTGCTATAGCTACTGCACTTGCTCCCATTTGGAAAGAGTTAAAGGGAACAACGGGAGTTGATTACTCCCCATGGGCAAGCATTGGATGCCCTCACCGCTCGGGTTAAGGTGTGAAAGCAGACAGGTAGCCAACCTATTAATTTGACCTCTGTGTAGAATGATATAGCCGGATTGCATCAGGATGTGGATGAATTGAAATCCACCGACATATCGATGTTGTAGGGCATTGTATATTTTCCTGAGGACCCTAGTTCTGAGTTGCCTCTGGTTCCAGTTGATTCTGAGATCCCTCTGGCTAATGTGATCGGAGATGTTGCTACAACTGATGAGGATGGGGAGTTCGACACTCCCGATACTGATGAGAAAGACTTGGTTGCTCATGATATTGATGTGTACGAGGACCTAGAGGGTGACATTCTATGGGCCACCACAGAGGCATCACTACGAGACACCTCATTGATTGGTTCTAGTTAGTCTAAGCCCACGGAAGAGATCGTTGCACAGCCTTCAGGAGCTAGAGTTGAGAAGGGCACTAATGCCCAGGTTGAGGCCGCACCAGCGAGCTAGAGTTTGCCGCAAGCTTAGCCTGACAGGGGGATCTTCACTCTCCCTCCATTTTATTTCCCGTTGCTACTTTCCTGCTTCATTTTGCATTGAGGACAATTATTGCTTCTTTTTGGTGTGGTAAAGGTATCTAGCTACCTACCCTTTTGGTTGTATTTCATTTTTGGGAGAATTTGTTGTTTTCATTTTGAATTTTTTTTTGTTGTTTTAGTAGTGAATATGCTAGTTTTTCTTTTGATTCATTGGCTTCTCTCCCATTGCTTGAATGTGAATGTTGATTACTGTTCTTTTGTACATTTGAGTGCCGGTTGTGATCAATATCGATGATTTAAATAGTGCTCTTGATGAACGATATGTTTGTGTTACTCCAACGAGTCAATTTGAGTTGCATAAGTCTTGTGTGAACTCTTAACACCTCATTGTGACTAGTCAAATGTCAAAGTGAGTCTTGCAATGACCATTCTACGCGAGCTTAACTGGTAGACTTGTGATCGATGATTGTGTTAGATGCCATGTGTGGTGAGATTTACTTGAAAAGTGTGCACGATGATACCTAGAACTTGCCCCGTTGGTCAAATTGACTAGCATTGGCGAATGAAGGAAATGATCTTAAACATGAATTTTTTAGAGTGAGCCTAATTGTTATACCTTTGTGTGACCACATTGTGAGTGTGTGAACCTAGCTTGGCACCATTTGAGACTAAACTTTGTTTGGATGAAACATGAATACAAATATTAAGACCGGTTGTTGAAATTTTCATATCTTTCCCACCTATAACCTTCGTGAAGCATTGTTTTGTTTGAATAGTTGGGGTGTGGTAAGAGCTAGGAAAGAAACCGAGCAAGAAGTTTGTGATATTCGTCCTTGGAAACTTGTGACGAAAAAGATGGAACCCCTCCATATATATAAAAAAGATTTAAAGCAAAGAAAAGAAAGAAAAGAAATGATAAATTTGTATCCGTTGGGCGTTGTTGTGTAAATAAAAGGGGTATCCGATGATCTATACCAAAAAAATTATGTGTTATGAAGCAGCCAAGGATGAGTTGTTAATATGAAAAGAATGAAAGAAAAGGAAAAGAAGTGAAATTTGATTCATGCTTCATGAAGCTAGAGTCACTCAGCTGGAATGATCATACCCTACCCTTAGCCCAATTGCAAGCCTTGAAAGGCCTTTGTGATCTAGCATAAGCCAAGTGATGTGTTAGTTGGAAAATATGGGTAAGTCTATGGGTAAAATCATGCATGTTTTTCTCATTGGGAGTGTGAGAGTTGATTTCAATTCCTTTATTATATTCCTTGATTGTCTTTGTGAGAGCATTGAATCATTCTTGATGTGAGGGCATTCTAATACTTTTGTTGGGCATGAATTTGCATTTTGAAGTGAGCATTTGTGAGCATGAACTCTAATGGATGATGGTGAGTCATAGTTTGAAACTTTGAGTCACAATTTAACATTGCATGATTGGATTGAACCTTGTGCACTTTCATGTTGATTCTCAAGGAGCACTACTTGTAGACATCTATGTTAATCTGATTGATCTCGTGTTTTACTTGAAGACAAGGAAATGTTTAAGTTGGGGGCGCTGATGAGTCGGGAATTTTGACTAATTTAAGGCTTGTTATTTAATGAATTAGTATCCTCAATGCCTATTTTGTGTTCACAACTGATGCTAAAGTATTTATGTGCAGGCATGAAAGTTTAAGAACAAATCAAGGACATTACATTGCGAAAAAAAGCAAAAAAGTTGGAAAAGCTGAAGAAAAAGAAGGTTGAAGTTCGCAAAAGCCACTTGGCGACTCGCCGAGTGAGCTTCTAGCTCGCACATAGGTCCAGCGAGTTGGCTCATGAACTAAGAGAACTCAGCAAATAAAAGTGCACTTCAGCGATGTGTCGAATGGAAAGGCGAGCTCGATCCAGCTTGCCTAAATGAAAAGAACTAGTGGACGTAGAATTCAAGTCCAAATGGTAAGAAGGCGTGCATATCGGCGGATCACTGAGTCATTCGGCGATCGCGACTAACTTCGCTGATGGGATTACGTACTTAGATTTTGGAAATTTTTGGAAACATATAAATTGATTTTTGAAGAGAGAGAAAAGGGTCTTACACAAATTTTAGAGATTTTGCATCCTTTTACAGTACTGAATATTCTTGGAGAGGGTTTTGAGCTTAGATATTGAGGTTTTAAGGTTTTAGTCTTTATTTTGGCATTGAGCATTGCAGATTTTGTCATTCCGATTGAACATCTTTTTTGGTAACTATTTCTTCCTTTTTTTTATGCTTGGCTAAACCCCCATTCCTTAGGGTTGTGACTATGTAATCGAATACATAAATTAGCTTATGGGTATTTTTAATTGCTAGATTTACTGTTGTTTTGAAATGGGTTCAATTATTTATACATGTTTTCATTGATGAACTGAAGTTGCTAATTTTGTTCTAGCTTTAGGTCTCTATGCTTGCTTATGAAAGTTGCTTAGAGTAGAGTAAATTATTGATCATTGTATTGACTTGTGTGTTTACAACCCAGCTTGATAAAGTGGGTTAAATTAAGGATTTGGGTTGTTTTGCATTGTTAAGCTTGTTGAGGTTCGAATGAACTAGCTTGAAATATAATAGTTGATTGAAAAATGGTTGTTATAGTTACAATCTATCCTACCCATTGAGATTCAACGACAGAAAGCAATTGTTCATTACCCATTAAGCGAAATTAGTATTTGGTTGCTCACACACTTCTAAGGTTCCCTCTCTATTTGTTCAAACACCGTGCTATTTGTCTTTGTTAACAATTGATTACTAAACTCTTAATATTAATAATTGAAACTTATTAATTTACATTATGTTGCATTTTGTTTATTTCCGTTCTACAGGAAATTAGAGCACTTTCATACTCTGTATATGAATTGTTTTCTATATCACTCCTTGTGGGATCGACCCCAACTCACTGTTGGGTTTATACTTGTTGGCGACCACCTACACATTGAATCATAAGAAGTGTAGTTGAGCGTTATCAGTGTGCGTGATGACCTTATTAATAGAGTGCATTGGTATGGAGGGGCAAACTTCCTCTTTTTCAAGTTCAAACGAGGTCCAGAACGGGAAATACCAAATTTCCCATTTATGTGTGCTATAGTCCATTAATTTTGGGTGATATCTCATCCCATTGATTTTTGCCCAAAATATTTTGTGGGCTTCCATGAAGACCTTATTAATGGTGTGTGTTGGTCTGGAGGGTAAAGCATCTGTATTTTCAAGTTCAAACAAGGCTCTGAATAGGAAATACAAAATTTCCCATTTTACTTATGCTATAGTCCATAGATTTTGGGGGATATGTGATCCCGATGTGTTTTTGGCTGAAACCTTTTTTGGGCGTCCCTGAGGACCTTATCAATGGTGTAGGTTTGTCTGGAGGGTAAAACGTTTACATTTTTATGTTCAAAGAAGGCACACAATAGGAAATACAAAATTTTCCATCTTACATGTGCTATATTGCATGTATTTTGGGTGATATGTGAACCCGATGTGTTTTTGGATGAAAATTTTTGTGTGCATCCGAAAGGACATTATTAATGGCGTGCGTTGATCAAGAGGGGCAAACGTCCACTTTCAGGCTCAAACAAGGCACAGAATGGTAAATACCAAAGTTATATTTTTAAATTTTTTCCAATTTTAAAGGTACATGAGTTGCATTTTTTCCATTCAAGTATCTTATAATTTTCCTTCTATAGATTACTCTGCTTTAAAGATAGGATATTTTTAATTATATTCTTAAAACTTTATTCAATTTAGAGTAGGCACATTCGCAATTTTTCCATTTTTGAATTATATGGACAATTTTAGTAATATTTGTAGGATTTTATGTGCTCTAATTCAGTAAAAGTGAAAACCTTATTAATGGCGTGTGTTGGTTTAGAGGGTCAAACATCTGCATTTTCAAGTTCAAACAAGGCCCAGAATAGGAAATACCAAATTTTCCATTTTACTTGTGCTATAGTCCATGGATTTTGGGTGATATGTGATCCCGACGTGTTTTTGGATGAAACTTTTTTGTGCGTCCCTGAGGACCTTATCAATGGTGTAGGTTTGTCCAGAGGGGCGAACGTCTACATTTTCAAGTTTAAACAAGGCGCGGAATAAGAAATACCAAACTTTCCATTTTAAATGTGCGATAATGCATGGATTTTGGGTGATATGTGATCCTGATGTGTTTTTGGTCGCATCTGTGAGGACATTATTAATGGCGTGCGTTGATCAAAAGGGACAAACGTCCACGCTTTCAAGTTCAAATGATGCCCCGAACGTGAAATATCAAAATTCTCGTTATACTTGTGTTATAGTCCATAAATTTTATGTGATATGTAATCTCGACGTGTTTTTAGCCAAAACCTTTTTTGGAATCTGTGATGACTTTATTAATTGTGTGGGATGGTCCAGAGGGGAATACACATGCATTTTTTTAAGTTCAAATGAGGCCCGTAATGGGAAATACCAAATTTCTCGTATCACGTGTGCATTAGTCCATGGATTTTGGGTGATATATGATCCCAACGCGGTTTTTGAAAAAATGATATGTGGGAGTTTGTGATGACCTTATTAATTGTGTGCCTTTGTCTGGAGGGGCAAACATCTGCATTTTAAATATCAAACAAGGCGCGGAATGGGAAACACCAAATTTCCTGTTTAACGTGTGCTATAGTCCATGGATTTTGGGTGATATGAGATATCGACGTGTTGTTGTCTAAAATATTTTGTGGGCTTCTCTGAGACCTTATGTGAAACAAACTCGATTTCCAACACAAACACTGATATATATTATTTACTGGATACAAAGTACAACGTATAATACACACAACAAATTAATAACATACTAATTACAAATAGACTAACAGAGAATAGAGAACCCAATGAACAAGGTTTGACCACCTGTAATTGTGAAATATGAACTCAAATGTTCTAATGGTACCAACATCAATTCATGTGTTGTTGGGTGCAAACAAAACCAAGAACGATTTGATCCTTCAACTGGTGGATCATTAGTGTCACCTTTATCTGTCGGCAGTAAAATGTCGCTAATATCCACGCCATCAATATTATTTTCAATTATTTTACTAACATAAGAATTCACAAGCAAATGACGTCCGGGATCCCACACTCTATTTATACGCTTGACAGAACTGCAAGTGGAAGGAATAGAATGCATCTCCTCCCAACGCTGAGTAAGCCTCATAGGGTAAGTTTTTCCGAAGTAACCAACAATTAATTGATTCAAATGATTATCTAAAACTTTGTGAATATCAAACATGGCAAGGTCACTGGGAATAGTTACTGTAGAATTAGTATATAATGAAGGCTTATCCGCATTTGCAATAACGAATTCTATAGGTTCGTCTTTGATGGTACCGATTTCCTCTTCATCATTGTTGTCTCCAGTTTTAGCATCATCATTACAACCATTTATCATAGCAAGTCGGGAGGCATAATTTACCAGATCATTAAAGGAAAGGGAAAGTTCAACAAGCTTGCTGGATGTACCGAGATGATTTGAATCTTCGTACCTATTAGACAATTCATCAAATACCTTGCGCACATTGGTATTGCTTTTGCATTCTGATTTCTCACAGTGCGAAAAAAATGAGTTGGTTATGTTGCTCCATTGTGGATGAACATATGTGTGGCCTGGAAAGAGTACATCTGACTCACCGAAACTCGAAAAAATGTCCTCACAACTGTTTTGGTAGGTTACCTGCCTGAGATTGACGAATCTCCTTGCCGCGGATTCATATCCTTTCTGTTTAAACCGAATTCTCACCTTATCAATGAAATGCGGCCAATCACTTAATTGATTATTCCTAAATAACCACTGGTACCATCGCAATGCTTCTCCATCAAGGTAGTGCGATACCATGATAAGTTTCTGATCTTCCTCAATTTTATAAAAATTGAAATAATGCTCCGCTTGGACTATCCAAGCGTCCGGATTCTCGCCTCGAAACTGCCATAATTTGGCGTCCATAATTGTGTTTAGGGGTTCAAAAGAGACCCTATCCTTTTCCTTCAATATCGCCAACAACATTGAACGAAATTCTTTGAGATTTTTAGAGATTAAATTCTTTATTTCTTGGATTGAATCATCAACAAAAGCTTTGAGTACTTTTTGGTCCTCCATTAGAGAGACCTCTGGATGAAAGCACCGATGAAACAAACTCAATTTCCAACACAAACACTGATATATATTATTTACTGGATACAAAGCACAACGTATAATACACACAACAAAGTAATAACATACTAATTACAGATAGACTAACATAGAAGATGGTAACTAGAAAGGGGTGAGACTAGAACAGAGAAAGGGGATGAGATATAACTGACAACCAAAGCTTCAACATAATTGCATAACCGTTCTTCTACCTTCTAGTCCTCTTTTTTAACAGAGATACTAATTGGGCCTGGATCCCAAAAAAAAGTCTCTAATAGCCCATAGGCCCTTACCGAATCAGCTTGGTTCACAACATTATGAATGGTGTGGGTTGGTTTGGAGGGGCACACATCGACATTTTTAAGTTCAAACGAGGCGTTGCAATGGGAAATATAGATTTTTCTATTTTTCATGTGTTATAATCCATGGATTTCGGGTGACATGTGTGCCCAAAGGTTTTTTACAAAACAATTTTGTGGGAATTTGTGACGATCTATTAAATAGGGCTTGTCAGTTCGAAGCCACCTAATTCATTACGTACTATATGATATGGTAGTATATATTGTTTGCCTTTAAGAGAGGCAATCATTGATTACATTATTTATTAGGTAATTTTTTGACCGAATTTTTTTGTGGTCATCCGTGACGTCCTATTTAATGGTGTGTTGGTTATGTAAGGCAAACATCTACATTTTAAAGTTCAAACCATGCTCGAAAAGGGAAATATGTTTTTCTTCATTTTTTGTGTGCTATTAATCCATTGATTTATATTGATATATGCGCTCAGCAGGTTTTTGGGCAAAATTTGTTGTGAGCATCCCTGAAGACCACTTAAATGGTGTGCGTTGGTTTGGAGAGGAAAATGTCTGCATTTTCAAGTTCAAATGAAGCCCGAAGCGGGAAATACAGGTTTTTCTATTTTTTGTGTGTATA
>JAJOOF010000169.1:0-12866 GCA_029582545.1 Solanum lignicaule
CCCCGCTAAAGTACCTATGTTTAGAGGTGGTGTTGGACAAGTTGTGTATTATGCTTGAGCTTGACTCATCTATGGTATTTATGTATCATTTCTTCTTCCTTTTTTCTTGCTCCCTTAGTCCCGATTTCCCCCTTTGATTATGCTTATTGCTTATGGTCATTTTAATTGCTTCTGCGACCAAGGATGTGTAATGATATGCTATGAGCTTGGTTGGGGTTCCTTCGGGTTCCCCATTCGCCGGTCACGTCTAGGCCCTAGGCTTGGGTCGTGACATAAGTCCTGACCTACGGAGCAGACTTACAAGAATAGTCTACATGCATAGTCTTCTAAGTCCTTAGGTTTCACTAACATAAGGGCATCATACTTCTAAGCAACCTCATAGCACACTTGTGGAATGCATGAAAGGCATCCCATAATACCCTACACCCTAAGTATAACTTTGAAGTCATCCTAGTCATATTTACCCTACTTTGGTTTCATTATTCACTTATCTTCTCATAACTAAGGAAATCTCTCACCTTTAGTCAACTGTAGGAAGGAAGGCAACTATGGCACAATCCTTTCTTAACTTACTCTATTTAGTAACCCTAAGTCATACACTTGTGCAATGCAATCATAGCATCCCATAATACTAATCTTGCTAAGTATACCCATCACAATTTAGACCAACACCGAGGTCAAATGGGAAGGAAAAATATAGCATCGAGTCAAGGAGACTCTCACTTTCCCCATTGATCCCACTATTAACATAAAATATGGTACCCACACAAACATGAGTATCATCATATGCAAATAGATAATAGAGAAAGGTGTCATGCTCACTAGGGACATCTAAGGTGTTCTCATATGTAAGATCACAACTAGGTTCAAGGATCCTAGTACACATCACTTTACAAGAAGGAACACACAAAGACTTCATGGAAAATTTAGAATAAACTGCACCTTCTCTCAACAAAGAACTCCTACCCGCATAAAATGTACGATCGACAAGATCATACTCGAAGTATGAGTAAATAAAAGGGCTTAGGAAACTGCCCTTCCCCATACACAATGTAGGGTCCTGAATCGGATTTTAAACCCTCTAGAAGGACTTTCCATCGTAGGGAAATGTGTCAACAAATCCATCCAAATGATACTTGTCATATTGACCAAGCATCACTACACAAGTGCCACAATTTAATTCACTACCGGGGTTAAATGGAAAGGAGATCCATGGATTTGGGCCAAGTACTTCTCCTTTTGCCCAATTGGCACTCTCATTTTTCAACATCATAGTCCACTCAAAAGCATGAGCATCATCATATGTAAACAAGTAATAGAGAAAGGTGTTCCGCAATTCAATTTCCTCCAAGTTGTTTTGATGGGTATGACTACTAATAGATTCAAACTCATGGGTTATACCATTGACAATTGGGATAAACAAAGAAGAAAAAGGAATGGGGAAACAAACACCACCTTCTTCCTCATCACATTCCGTCCCTACAAGAGTACTCTCATCTTCCAAGAAGAGATTTCCATCATTGGGAGGAAAATCTTCACACCATAGTGGGTTACTATAGTAAGGAGAGAATCTATTTCACTCCAAATGCTTCATCAAGGATAATGTGTGTTCCTTAATCATTGATAGCGAGAGTTGTGCAAATGTTGCTAGCACCACATTAGTGGAATTCGTAAAACTTCCTACCACTAAGCATGCTACACCTTAGAAATTTCAATGGTTGAGTGAGTGTGGAGAATTGAGGGTGCATCGACAAGTGATGATCAAGTTTAAGATTGGGAAGTATCAGGATGAAGTCCTATGTGATGTGGTCCCAATGTAAGCTTTTCATGTGCTACTCGGGAGGTCTTGGCAACATGATCATTTAACCAAACACGATGGGAGAACCAACAAGTATTCACTTGTGTTGAATGATCATAAATATGTTCTTCATCCTATGACCCCCTCTCAAGTCAATGATTTATATAAAAGGATGAGTGAGTTGAAGGAAAAGACGAAGTGTGAAGAGGAACATGTAGAGGCTGAGAGCCAAGAAGAAGAGGAAAGAAGGAAGTTGAAGCGAAAAGGCCAAGTGTTGTTGGCTAATTACAAGGAGATAAGGGAGGAAATTGAGTCCGGAAGTTCTTTAATCCTTATTACTCATAGGGATCATGTGCTACAAACTAACCAATCTCATTCTTCTCTCCCCAATTCTATTTCCTTTCTTTTGCAGGAATATGAGGATGTCTTCCCAAAGGAACTTCCAAGAGGATTGCCCCCTCTTAGGGGAATTGAGCACCAAATTGATTTCATGTCGGGATCACAATTGCCAAACAAGCCGGCCTATCGAAGAAAGCCGGCGGACACCAAGGAGCTACAAAGGCATGTTGAGGAACTCCTCAATAAAGGTTATGTGAGGGAAAGCATGAGTCCATGTGCCGTGCTGGTTCTATCGATTCCAAAGAAAGATGGGACATAGCGCATGCATGTTGACTGCCGAACCATCAACAAGATTACGGTAAAGTATAATCATCTTATTCCTAGGTTAGATGATATGCTTGATGAATTGAATGGCTCTTGTGTGTTTTCAAAGATTGATCTTAGGAGTGGTTATCATCAAATTCGGATGAACCCCGGTGATGAATGGAAAACCGCATTCAAGATGAAGTTTGGTCTATATGAATGGTTGGTGATGCCATTTGGTCTCACTAATGCTCCTAGTACCTTTATGTGTCTCATGAATCATGTGATGAAACCCTTTATAGGGAAATTTATGGTTGTCTATTTTGATGATATCTTGATTTATAACAAAATCATGCATGATCATGTTGAGCATTTGAGATGTGTGTTTGATGTGCTTAGGGAAGGAACAACTTTATGCTAATCTTGATAAGTGTTTATTTTATGTTGATGAAGTTACCTTCTTAGGTTTTGTTGTGAGTTCAAGAGGGGTTGAAGTTGACAAATCTAAAATTGATGCTAGTAAGAATAGGCCAATTCCGAAATCCATAAGTGATATTTGAAGCTTTCATGGGCTGGCCAGTTTTTATAGGTGATTTGTCAAAGGTTTTAGTACCATTGTAGCCCCCTTGACAGAGGTAATCCGAAAGGATAAACCTTTTAAGTGGGGAGAGGAATAAGCCAAGGCTTTCGAGGCTCTAAAATCCATGCTTAGTTCCGCTCCTTTATTGCAATTACCTGATTTTGGTAAAACATTTGAAGTGGAATGTGATGCTAGTAAAGTAGGCATTGGATCCATCTTAATGCAAGACCAAAAGCCCAATGCCTATTTTAGTGAAAAACTAAAAGGTGCTACTTTGAATTATTCCACTTATGATCTTAAGTTGTATGACTTGATTAGGGCTTTGTAGCTCCTTGGTGTCCTCCGAATTTCATCAATAGGCCAGCTTGTTTAGCAATTGTGATCCCGGCACGAAATCAATTTGGTGCTCAATTCCCTGAAGAGGGGGCAATCCTTTTGAAAGCTCTTTTGGGAATATATCCTCATATTCCTGGAAAAGAAAGGAAATAGAATTAGGGAGAGAAGAATGAGATTGCTTTGTTTGTAGCACATGATCCTCATGAGTAATAAGGATTAAAGAACTTTCGGACTCAATTTCCTCCCTTATCTCCTTCTAATTAGCCAGCAACACTTGGCCCTTTCCCTTCAACTTCCTTCTTTCCTCCTTTTCTTGGCTCTCGGCCTCTATATGTTCCTCTTCACACTTAATCTTTTCTTTCGACTCACTCATCCTTTTATATAAATCATTGATTTGAGAGGGGGTCATAGGATGAAGAACATATTTATGATCATTCAACACAAGTGAATACTTGTTGGTTCTCCCATCGTGTTAGGTTCAACGATCATGTTGCCAAGGCCTCCCGAGTAGCACATGACAAGCTTGCATTGGGACCACATCACATAGGACCTCATCTTGATACTTCCCAATCTTAAACTTGATCATCACTTGTTGATGCACCCTCAATTCTCCACACTCACTCAACCATTGAAGTTTGTCAGGCGTAGCATGCTTAGTGGTAGGAAGTTTTAAGAATTCCACTAATGCGGTGCTAGCAACAATTTCACAACTCCCGCAATCAATGATTAAGGAACGCACATTATCCTTGACGAAGAATTTGGAGTGAAATAGATTCTCTATTTGGCTCGGATCATCCATGGCCTTACTAACCATTGCTCGTCTCACCACATATAGAGGAGCGACACTCCCTCCTTCTTTGACACAAAGGTCTGGTTCCTCTTTTTCCCCATCTTCAAGCTCATCCTCTTCTTGAGGATCTTCCTCACATTCACCTGGTGGCTCTTCCTCAACACTGAGATATACCTCTCCTCCTTGCACTAGAGCGATCAACCGGTTGGGACACTCATGCATTATATGACCCCATCGGACACATGTGACATTGAATACCTTTAGGGAACTTGGTTGGGTCAGTGATACCTTTGTCTCTAGGTGGGTAGTTTGGAGTGTTTCCTTCGAAGGGCTTTTTCTCATAAGTCTTCTTAACATCCAAACACTTGTTCCAAACCGACGATGTTTGAGCTCCCCCTTTGTTCTTGCTCCAAGAATTGTAAGATAAAGTCTTGTACTTAGCCATCTTCTCCCCCTTTAATTCTAGCTCTATCTCATGGGCGGCCTCAAAGGCATCATTCAAAGTAGCAAACCTATGAAGGATCATCTTAGAAGAAATCTCTTTGTTCAACCCTACCTTGAAGCGAATCACGACATGCTCTTCAATTTCCCTATATTCCAGCTTCATGAATATGTTTTAGAACTCGTCATGATATGCTTCAACACTTTTTCTTCCTTGCCTAAAGTAATACAATTTGGCAAGTAATCCTTGGCGGTATTTTTCCGGCATGTACTTAGCTCTCATCAACCTTTTCAACTCAGGCCATGGTGGAGGATGACCTTCCTGGACAATTAAATGATACCTCTTCATGTATTCCCACCATGTGACAGCATGACAGGATTCTCACAAGAGAAACGAAGATAATATGCGGAAATCGAAAGACAATAAAGTAAAGATAGATAGATAGACACACAAGAGGAAACAAAAGGAAACCAAAGGGTATATTAAATCAAATGACCTCGATTCATTAATCCAACTATAGCACCTAACTCTTACAATGACCTCAAGGGAATCGATATCCCAAGCAACCAACGTTTTTAATAAAGTTCAACAAAAGCTTAACCAAGCTCTCAACACTCAAACATGAGTTTTCAGTTTTTAACATTCAAAATCTTGTAAGTCTAAAAAGGAAACCTAACCAACTATTTATGGAATTTAGGATAAAAGGCCCAAAAGTGACCTGAAAGACAAAAGGGCGAGCCAAGTTGGGCTTGCCTAGTCACTTGGCGATGCGCTGACCTGTTCAGTGATCTTCTCTGCAATTTTTCATTCCCTAGACACGTTATGTAACATTAGGCGGACTGAGGCTATCGCCTAAGCCATTGGGCGATGCGCCAAGTGGACCCTGCTCACCGAAAGGGACTTCTTCAGAAATTTTCAAGGCATGAAAGTCCTTGCTTGTCATCAACACCATCTCGAGCACCTCCATCTTCATGAATAGCCCTTGTATCCTTTGAAGGTCTTGAGCTTGGCTTCTAGTAAATGGCCTTGATGTAATCCGTTTTACATCATTCTCTCCTTCTTGAAAAGAATTTGTCCTCAAACTCGACAGATCATCATCAGCCACAGTTGGAAAAGGTGACAGGTCGCACACATTGAAAGTGTTTTGCACTTGGTATTCCGGAGGAAGGGCAACCTTGTTGGCGTCGTCATTGAATCGCTCCAACACTGGAAATGGTCTGTCACCCCTCGACATCAGTTTTGTCTTGCGATGGGTGGTAAATCGTTCCTTGCGAAAATGTACGCACACCAAGTTACGATCCTCTTACGAACCTTGTTAGCCTTTTTGGCTACATCTTGGTTCTTCTTCTCTAAGTGCAGCCGCACCTTTTTATGAAACTTCTTCATGGCTACAGATCGCTTACTCCCATCTAAGCTTAACACCATATCTTAAGAGAGAGGAGTGAGATCTAAAGGGGTTAGGGGGTAAAAACCATAAATAACTTCAAATGGAGACATACCAATAGTTCTATGAATAACACGATTATAAGCAAATTCAACTAAAGGCAAATGTTCCTCCCACGAGGCCAACTCCCCATGCACTACAACACGAAGCATAGAACCCAAAGTCTTAATCACAACTTCAGTTTGGCCATCAATTTGTGATACAATATTTATTGCCTCTAAATCATCCATTCACGAACTTCAATGTATTGATTGATCATTTTCGAGGATGGAGGTTCGTGGGCTTAAGAAATAAGCTTTGGAGGAGCTCCTAGTTGAGCATCATCCTATTTTGATGATAGCTTGGAGCATGGAGAAAAGACAGTTTCAAAAACTGTCACTTTGGGCGAGCATGTCCACTTGGCGCATCGCCCAATGGCTTGGGCGATGACCACCAGATCGCCTAATGGCCCAAGGAAATACAGAGCTAGGTTGCTCATTCAACGAGCATGGAGAGCATTCAGCACATCGCCCAATGGACCCCAGGACCGCCAAAAGTTGCAGTAGCCATCAAGAAAGGGAGCCAAGGTGAAGCTCAGATCGCTGACTCGCCAAGAGGATTGGGCGAGCCCGACTTAGCTCGCCCATTGGCCATTTCGAGTCAGTTTTGGGCCCATCTATGTAATAAGGCCTAAAACTATAAATAGGCCTTTAGGGTTTTATTTTAGGAATATTTGTTTTGTTGAAAATGGTTAAAAACCTAAAATCCTTGTGTAAGTGTTTGAAAGCTTGGTAAAGCTTTTGTTGATTCTTGTTTAGAAAACGGAGGTTGCTTGGGATATCGATTCCCTTGAGCTCTTGGTAAGAGGTAGGTGCTATTGTAGGATTAACGGATCGAGGTGATTGGGTTTAATATATCCTTTGATTGCCTTTTGTTTCCTCTTTGTGTGTCTATCTATTTATCTGGATTAGGTTCTTGTTTAGGGATTTTAATAGGAGGTTTAGGATTTAATACATTCTTTAGTTGCCAATTGTTTCTCTTCTTGTGTCTCTTCTTCTATATTTCTTTTGTTTCCATTGTTATCATCGTTTCTCTTGTGAGAATCGTATCATTTGGTATTAGAGCCAAGTTTAGTATCGTTCCTACGATTCTAGTCTTAGGTTTGTTGCTACATAAAATAAAAGTATTCAAAACGTTTTTGAAGAAATTCTGAAATGGGTCTTGTTGATTTGAGTCTTCCTTGGAGTTTCCAAGGTTAGATTATTGTTCTGTACCCTATTTCTAGTCTAGGGATGAGATTTGAAAGGGTTTGGTTCATTATCGAAGTTTCCACCATTGTTGGTTGAAGAAAGCGAAGTGGGTTTTCAGATCTGGAAGATTTGGCAAGGAATTGAGTGTTAAAAAGTATTGGGGTTTGTTCCCTATATCTAAGAGAGCTTGTATCTCGAATTTCATAAAATTCTGAGCTAAAAATCTTTGGGGTTTTATTTTGGGTGTTCATCTTGTTCTGGAAGAACATTCATTTCTTAAAGAAAGGTGATAGTTGAAAAGCAAGTGTTTGATTCCAAAAGGGAAGAATGAGAAAAAGTAAAAGTGTTTGTAAAAGGGGAATTTACCAAAAAGGGTAAAGCCTATAAAGGCCAAAGGCAGTGGGGGACCACAACAGGTCAATTTTTAGAATTGTGCAAGTGCAGCTTGAGGAATTTGGGTGAATCCCAACTTGGATCTCTTATTCCACTCAGTGCCTCACCCTTTGGGAAGCTAGGTTGCCGAGTTGGACCTCATTTTGGTGAAGACACTGGAAATTTCGGTGAGCTAAGCCCTGGTCACCGAATCCATTTAGTATATCGCCAAACATCCACCCAGATAGCTGAGTTGCCTAGTACAATTGTCAAGTTTGGTGAGTCAATCTTCAAGTTGGCGAGCTGAACTTCACATTTGGCGAAGAAAATAGGCCATTTGGCGATGGGAAACTCGTCTTATGACCCCTTACATCTCAGGTTCTAATTCTTAGTTTCCTTTTTCTTTGATTCTAGTTCTTAATCAAGAATCCTAAACTAATTTTCAACTTGTAATTACCTACTTGTTGACTATTAGTGCTTGAATTCACTTCTTTGTAGTGCTTTTCTTTTCGTGGTTTTTTTCGTTTTACTTTGTAGTTATTTCTTGACTCAAGTCCATTTGCTTTAATTGAGTCATCCATTTTTTTTAAACAAAAATCCACTCCGTCCAATAGTAGAAATTGAGACCTCGTGATCAACCGAGTATAAGCAATCTTCAACCTTAGCCGCGTCAATTTGAGAGGCAATCAAAGGTGTGCAAACATGAGTGATTGTGAGTTCATTTTACTAATGCTAACGTTGTATGCTGTTTTGTTGAGTTGTCTTAAATGTTAGGTACAATGGCAACCAGAAGTGAGACCCTCCTACTTAAGGGGAACGTTACCTGGGAATCCATACTGGAGGTGTTTGCTGATGTGATTTGGAAAATGAGGAACATGAAAGAGAGAATGGCCTCCATGGAGGGTAGGCTGGGAATGGAGGAGAGGGTGAACATCCCTTCGAATGGGGTGCCACAATCTCAACCTAACCCTGTTTGTTATCTATCACTTTGTAAAGGTTCTCATGTAGGTACAAGCGTAAAGAGTGGAGGAACATGTGTTCCCAACCAAGAGCCTACAACTAAAGGTGTGACGAACGCCTTTGTGGGATGTTCCAGCATCCAAGGTAAAGAAGCTCCTTCTTGCGGGCGACAAGGTACAATAGCTACACTTGACATTTTTACCATTTCAAATGAACATAGTGTGAATGTTAGCTTGTCTATATATGGGCCTATTGCTTCTTTACCATGTACTGATAATGTGCTTATTAAGAGTGTGGATACACTAGTTGATCCTATTGATGACCAAATTGATTCTTCTATTAAGATCGATTTGTGTCCACCTAGTGTTGACACTTATGCTTTGAATGCTAGCTCATTATTTTGTAATGATTGTGCTGATCAACATGTTTGTGAATGTAGTTCACTGGTTGAGGGTCCTTGTAATGTGATTAAGGAACCTCAAGTTGGTGGCACTAATGAGAATGTTGATCATTTGATTGGGAATGACTCTTTGAGCATATCTATTGTGGAAGATTCGATTGCTTGATTTGCTCATAGAGATCATGTGCTTGAAAATGCTTCGAAAATGGATATTTGTCTTTTTGAGGGTGAGGGTGAACTTGAATGCTTTAATGCTTCCCTAGTTGTTGATCATTCCCTCTTTAAGTACAATATCTTATTTGAAGATGATGAAATCACTCCTAGTGATGTACCTAGTGGTGTGAGTCATGAGAGTAGTATAGTTCTTGATAACTTAGGCTTGATATGATAACCCCATATGGTGTGGAGCGTGTCCTCCCAAATATGGAAATCTCTTCTTGGAAGATGAGAGTACTCTTGTAGGGACGGATCGTGATGAGGATGAAGGTGGTGCTTGTTTTTCCATTACCACTTCTTCTTGGTGTGTTTCACTTCTTGATGGTATGACCAGTGCGTTTGAACCTATTTGTAGTCATACTCATGAAAACACCCTAGAGGAAGTTGATTGGAGAGACACTTTTCTCTATTACTTGTTTACGTATGATGAAGCTCATGCTGTTGAGTGGATTATGTTGTTTGAAGGAAAGAGTGCCAACCTGGTAAATGGATGTGCACTTGATGCTAGTACATGGCTTGCCTTTCCATTTGACCCCAGTAGTGATCTGAATTGTAGTCTTTGTGTGGGAATGTTTGGTCAAAATGGCAGGCAAATGGTGGTTGACATTGTTAATTCCTTTCCCTATGCAGGAAAGCTCTTCTTAAGGTTTTATAATCCACTTGAAGAGCCTACATTGTGTGTGGGGAAGGATAGCTTCCTAGACCCCTTTTCTATTTCTTACCCTGAGCATGATCTTGTTGATTGTGTATCTTATGGGGGTAGGAGATATTTGCCCATGAAAGGAGAAGCCTGTACCTTTAATTTCTATCTCTTTGCATATGATGAAATCCCTAATTGGGCTAAATGTGCATTGCATGTGGATCAGGGTATCCTTGAGGTCTACACTTGTTAGTATGATCCTTTTCTGTGGACCCCCAATCCTTTTGATCCCGGTGGATGCTTGAAGGAATTTGAACTAGTGAGAGTATCATCTTTTGGGTGGTATTCCTTTGTTGTTGAGAAGAATGACCACTGTCCTTGTTCTCAATTAATGGGCTTAATAGCCACGACAGTAGAGGATGTTTGGTTGTTCCTTGAGTTTGAGTCTCTTCGGTTAAATGTTTTAAGTGCTAACCTTTATACTACCCATCATACTAAGTGGATAAGCTTGTTGCTTGTGACCTATATGGTTTTACAAGGTTTGGTTTCGAGAACTCAATTTAATCTACTTGCATTTGATGATACTAATGCTTGTGTGGGTAGTATATCTTATGTTAGTAGTTGTATCAATAGGGCAAATGAGAGTCTCGTTGACTCGATGCTATTCGACCCTTTTTCATTTGACCCTGGTGTCGACTTTAAGAGTGCTGAGTGTAGTAGTAACACTGTCTGTACGTGAACCTGCTCATGAATTGGGAACACTTACACGCTTGAAGTTGTCTAGTACATTGGATGGGGTCTTTATTTGGGCCAACACTACTTGTGCCTTCGCACTTAGGTATGAGGTGTTCATTTTCTACTTGACGTAAGGGAGGCCTTATGATAGTTTGAATGTGGAATCAATGAGGACTTACATATGAAGTTGTTTAAGTGTATTGGTTCTTTCACTCTACCTCTTTGTCAATGTTTCTTACTTAGCCAAGTATCTATTGCTTTGATGGGTTACAAACCCTTGGTTGATATTTGTGATGCTTGGTTATATGTTAAATTTGAGCATCCTTGGCATGGTATTGAACTTGCTATTGCTAACGCTAACCCTCATTCCATGAGGATCTTGTTCTTGTTTGCTCTCCCTATGGTTTTGCAAGGCATGGATTCGTGGACCAATACTTTTCAAGAAGGGGAAAATGATACAATAGGGATTGCCTCTAAATCATCCATTCACGAACTTCAACGTATTGATGGATTGTTCTCGAGGATGGAGGTCTGTGGGCTTGAGAAATGTGCTTTGGAGGAGCTCCCAGCTAAGCAGCACCCTATTTGGATGATAGCTTGGAGCATGGAGGAAAGAAAAGTTCCAAAACTGTCACTTTGGGCGAGCATGTCCACTTGGCGCATCACCCAATGGCTTCGACGATGACCACTAGATGGCCTAATGGCCCAAGGAAATACAGAGCCAGGCTGCTGATTCGGCGAGCATTCGGCGCATCGCCCAATGGACCCCAAGACCTCTGAATGTTGCACTAGCCATCAAGTAAGGGAGCCAAGGTGAAAGCTTAGATCGGCAACTGATCGGTGACTCGCCAAGAGGATTGGGCAAGCCCGACTTAGCTGGCCCATTGGCCATTTTGGGTCAGTTTTGCGCCCATCTATGTAATAGTGCCTAGAACTATAAATAGGTCTTTAGGATTTCAGTTTAGGAAGATTTGTTTTGTTGAAAATGGTTAAAAACCTAAACTCCTTGTGTAAGTGTTTTGAAAGCTTGGTAAAGCTTTTGTTGATTATTGTTTAGAAACAGGGGTTGCTTGGGATATCGATTCCCTTGAGCTCTTAGTAAGAGGTATGTGCTATTGTAGGATTAACAGATCAAGGTCATTGGGTTTAATATACCCTTTGATTGCTTTTTGTTTCCTCTTTGTGTGTCTATCTATTTATCTAGATTAGGTGCTTGTTTAGGGATTGTAATAGGAGGTTTTAGGATTTAATACATCCTTTAGTTGCCAATTGTTCCTCTTCTTGTGTCTCTTCTTCTATCTTTCTTTTGTTTCCGTTGTTATCATCGTTTCTCTTGTGAGAATCGTATTAGTTTGTGGGTGACAAGAAGTTGAGAACAACAACTTGGGAGCATCATCATATTTATGATATGAAATGAAATGAGCCATCTTTGAAAATTGATCAACAACAACAAAGATGCTATCTTTACCTCTTTTGGTCCTTGGCAAACCCAAAACGAAGTCCATTGAAATATAAAGCCAAGGCCTTTGAGGGGTGGGGAGTGGAGTGTAAAAACCATGGAGAAGGAGGTTCGACTTAGCACGTCGACATTCAACACTTTGACCACAAATTCGAAGAATATCTTTATGCATTTTAGGCTAATAAAATAGTTCCTCGAGAATTCCCATAGTTTTATTAATACCAAAATGATCCATTAAACCCCCATCGTGTGCCTCCCTCACAAATAGTTCTCTCCAAGAGCTCATAGGCACACAAAGTCTCTTGCCTTTGAACAAGAAACCATCAAACTTGGAATAGGGATTAGAAGACCTATCCCTCATCCATATTTCCCTCTCCCATTCCCCACAATCTTTGAAGGTTTGAGAAAACACGGGATCCTTGGGATACTATGTAACACCCTGTATCCTATGTGTATTAGTTCTATTTATATGATGCTTATAAATTGCCTTGTGGTATAGTTATAGACTCGGTTTCCTATGCGACTAGTGACAATAGAATAAGTTTAAAGTGAACTGTCTGTAGATTTTGATACGACCCGATTAGGTTGACGTCGATATAAGTATTTAAACTTGAGATCATAAGGTGGTATTCGAGTCTAAATTTTAAAGTGACATAGTGTATATAAGTTTTAAGTTAAGTTAAAGGTATTAAGGTCTAGAAATGGAATAAAATAATGAGGTGCTTCCTTGACTTAACTAAGCTAGTAGGTGACAAGTAGGTGCATCACCTACTTTGACTTATTGACCTACTAAGACTCTTTTGACCATGTTATTATTGGGCCA
>JAJOOF010000170.1:0-17553 GCA_029582545.1 Solanum lignicaule
GTTATTGATATTTTTCTCGATAGAAATGTTACCCCCAATGTGATTGTTAATGGTTATCTTTAATTGTAGTAATTGATCAAGCTTAATCTTTTCTAAGAAAACTTGATGATAATGTTATTTATAAAAGTCTGGATGATGGTCTCCTTAACATCCATCACCAAGTTATTGCAGGCCGAATTTTTCATTTTGTTAAGTTTTGATGGTAGATCATTTTATATTTGTATTGGTAAGAGGTTGTAAATATTCACCGAATATATTGAAATGCACGCACCTACAAATTTTTATTATCACAACACACATAGAAAAAGACTGAAAAACTCTATTTTGGATTACTTAAGCTTTCTAAAGTTTTAATTAAGATATCAGAACATTAAAGTAATTAAAAATTCACCTAACTCGTTGGTAGAAAGATTAAGGTGTTTTCAAGATGAAGTAAATAATGTTGGTTGTTATTATTATTATTATTATTATTATTATTATTGTAAAGATTCCTTTTTATTTGAATGATGTTTAAAGACTTTTAAGTTGATAAAAATATAATTTACTAATTTTTTTTTAAAAATCAAAATCATCAAATACTTAAATATATGCATATATAATCAGACATTAACTTTAAGTTTTTCACTTTCTTTTTACTTACAATAAGAACATTTATTATTATAATACATAACTTTGTTTTTTAGATAATTTTCAAAAACATTTCATTCTTGATTGATCACACTACATTTAAATTTGGTAAAAATGGAATAAAGAAAGTATTAAAAATAAAATAAAATACCAACATGGACTCTTATACTTTGGCACGTGGACTGAGGAGGCACTGCCAACTAAAGAACATGGCAATAACGTGTCAAACAGTTTTGCTTGCCACCATCACAAATCCCAACATCACTTTTATTTATTATTTCCCATTTTAAAACATATAAATCGTCCGTTACATTACTATCATATTATTTTTATACGCTAAAGCGTCAATGTATATATTTTTAAAATTTTCAATCAAAAAATTATCTATCATCTATTTTATATAAATCGTCAGTATAAATAATTATCCCTTATTTAATCTACCTTCCGAATCAATAGAAGAAGGTATTAAATTACTTTTAAGAATTTTTTGTTAACCATTAGTTTTACTCTTTTTGAATAAACCACAATCATTAAAGTAATATAGTAGAAGAGGCTTATAGAAGAAAATAATTGACTTTTTTTCCCTTTCTATTTCTAATTTTTGTATAAAGAAAGAGTAGAAACTAGGAATATACTAGCTAGAAGATTTGCTTAAAGATTATTTTTTTTCGAGAAACATATAAAGGAACTTGTCTTTCGAGTTTTAGATTAGACCGGTTTCATCATTTATATGATTCTCCCATCTAGATTAATCACTTGAGTACACATTCAGTCAATACAATGAATAAAAAAAAACATTCATCTTACATTATTTCAAATATATATATAAAACTTTAAAAGAGAAATTTTCTTATTTAATTAATCATATATGTAGGAATAAGACAACCTATAGGACCACCTTCCATTCATGAACCCTATCTTGTTGTTTTATTACCCCTAGAACTTTTTGAATGAACTAACCATTGAGCTAATTTTGGAAGTTCACATCAAACATCATTGTCACAAGAATAGAGAGGAAGGCAAAATTTGCTAATACTAATAATATAATATAATATAATTGTTGTGATCATTTGTCATTGGAATCTTTATTAGAAGAAGAATCCAACATTATATTATGGATTCTTTGTCTTGTCATCTCCAATTCATCATGTATTGATGATGATATTTTTGCTTCTCCCCTTTTTTTGTTGTATGCCTCAAAGAACTCTTTGTTTTCTTTCTCCAATTCCTTCCACACTACATAAAATTTCATTATTCAAGTTAAATGTATACACAACTCTCCGATCTATTTTATTTTATGTGACACTTTTACTTATCAAATTATATATCACAATCATAATATTAAAGCTTAATGTTATATGGGATAAATTAAAATTAAATTATAGTCATGTACTAAATAATACCACAAAGGGTACCAAGGGATGGACAAAATTTCTATATTCTTAGTTAAATATCTTGAATTCAAGTCAGGAGTAAAAAGACCTCCTACAAGAAACACTTTTTCTACTAACAGCCTTATGTGGTGCGAATTTGACCAAATACTAACACTAAAATATATATTATATAACATTGATAACTATTTCTCAGTCCCAAATAAGTCAAGATCAACTATATGTGACTTTCATTTTATTATTTAAGCTAATATCACAACCATCATAATTAATAAATAAAATAAAATAAAAAGATGTTAAAAATATATAGGAGTATAATAAATAATAATACTAATAACAACAAAAGTTTCATACGAGTTTAAAATCTATCCTCAACTAGCTAGTAGGTATCATCTAATTTATATTGTTATTATATGCCTACCCCCTACCCTGTAAAATCTAAGTATTTACACGATCTTCTTCTATTCGAAGAAATAACTCATCAAAATAATAATATCACAATTAATATCAACACATCTGAAATCGTCCTCCCAAACCCCCCAACCCCACACATCAAAAAAGGCAAAGAAGAGTGACAAAGTGGACTAGTTAATTACCTGTGGAAGTGATAATAGGCTGGATATTTGCATGTTTGGAGAGTGCATCCATGCATTCTTCTTGGCTCATGTTGAATATTATACATTCTTCTATCAAATGTTGCACCTACATCACCACCACCACTTTCTTCATTACTATATAATAAAAATAATAAAAAACGTCTATATACGATATATCGTATAGTAAAATATATTTACACAATCATATCAGTTAAAAGATAACTTAAATCGATCTAAAAATATGTTACATGATCAGTATATATAACTTAAATCGATCTAAAAATGAAAGTATTGCAAGAAAAGATGTTAACTAAAATACTTACCATGTGGATGTATTGAGAAGAAGAATCACCCATTTCTCTATATCTTGCACAAGATCAAATTGTTTTTTTTCTTTTCTTTTCATAAACATTAAGAGTAGAAAATAATTACTAGAAAGAACCCTAGTTAATTAATTAAATTAAGAAGGGGAACAATTTAAAGGATAAGCATTTGAGTAGAAAATATGAGAAAAAGATGGAGAGAAGCACAAAACATATATGGAAAGTTAGGCATATGTTAGTGACTGCACAATATATATATATATGGAAATATCTTTTATTGGAGAAATTCAAAATTATATTCTCCGTTCAAAATAAAATTCATTGTCGTCCCAATTTAAGTGATATTTCTCGCATTTCAAAAGTCAAATGAGTGTTTTTAATTATAACCTTTTTAAATATATTAATAAAGTTTCTATATCTGATTGCATAGTCAAAATTATTAATTAAAAAAAATGACTCTCAAAATTAAAACGATATCAATTACAATACCAATAATAAAAAGAATTTTAATAAATGAAAGAAGATGTATCTTATAAATAGAATTTAAATAAATGAATGATATATAAGAAAATATTTTCATGGCAAAAGAGGGTATAAATGAAATAAATGGAAGTGGAGTATCATTCATTGTATAGTGAGTATTAAATTACAACAATAATAATATATTGGAATACTAATTTAAGGGTGATGTCATTCTCTTGTTATGGGGACTCACTCCCACGTGGTACAAAACCTACTATTGGCTGCCATAGATTACGCCGGATTATTTCGGGGTTCGAAGTCCGTATTGGAGTTTTAATTGTGCACTGCAAGGCTTATTCAGGATGACTGTCATGGGATTACACCATTTTGCCCCTATTTTATGTTTAGTTTTTTTTATAATACATAAATATGTCTTTTAATTTGCTTCGGTTGATATTTATACTTTCTAATTTTGGGTGTACATAAGTATAGACATAAATATGTCTTTCAATTTGCTTCGGTTGATATTTATATTCTCCAATTTTGGGTGTACATAAGTATAGACATTTAAATTTATATAAAATTGAAGAAATAAATGCATTCGTCGTACGGGACATACTATATGAAAATTTGTGTTTTACGTGGTGTCTTATGTGTATTATGACACGTTAGACATGTGTGTCTACTTGTTAAATTTTATACAAGTTTAAATATCTACTTGTGTACACCAAAAGTTAAAGGACATATATATCAACTAAATCCAAATGAAAGAGCATATTTATGTATTTTGTTTTTCTTTTATTTACGCCCTTGTAGTAAACAGTTTGATATATATATATATATATATATATTATGTTCGTACGCAACATTAATTTCTAAAAATTAATATGTTATAGCGATAAATTTGATTGCTAAAAAGTAAAATATTAAGGATCAGTCAATTTGAAAGAAAAAATATGTAATTTTATGAGATTTTTATTGTTGAGATTGCATAAATTAAACTTAAAATAGACTGATCTGATCTTTAATTTTGGGGTTCAATACATGACCTTATGTCTAGTGTGAGATAAGTTATTTAAAATTAAAATCATATTCATACCTAACTAGAGGAATATTATGAACGAGAACATATACTTACGAAGTTATGCCTCATGAAGTCTTTTTGCTATAACAAACATAAATTAAAGACCAACACAAAATAAGGAAAAATTATCTATACACAACTTATTTTTTCATATTCTCTAAAATTTCTTACTATTTGAAAAAAATATAAAAATTTCTAGTCTCTTCTATTTTCTAATACATCACTTTACGCGATATATCGGTGGATACATCATTTTACGTGATGTATAGGTCGGATACATCACATTACGTAATGTATCGAGACGTGGAGTGATGTATTTAAAACTGAGATGCAATGTATCTGTAACGACATGTTCCCGTCGTTATAAAAATGCCAACGGGGGGAAATTTGGAGCCGGAAAACTTTTTCATAGTATTTGGATTTTTCCAACCTAGTCCAGATTTGGACGAAATAGGAGTCCTTGAGGTGTAGGGAAATCTGGTAACAATTGGGTGAATCATTTATGATTTTGATTGCATGAGTAGTTAGATAACTCGTTAAGGAATTTGTACGACTTTACGAAATTGAATTCGGGTGAGTAGAACTCCCGGAATCGATCTTAGCGTGAAGGGTATTTTCTGAGCGTCGTGGGTTAGAGGTGTGTTATGAAATGAGGATTTTGAAATTCTTTAAATAGCTCACTAGTTCGTGCAAGCCGCCTTGGATAGAATGGGTGAATATTGATGGGGGAAGTTTTGTTATAGATTCTATGGTGGAAACAACCCTAAATTAGATAATTGGGATCATGGGTATGATCTAGGATTCATAGAATTGTTAGTAATTCGGATAATTAGTGATTGTTTATTGATTCCCGTATTATATTGATTGTTTGTAGACCAAGAACAAGCGGAACGAATTCGGAAAGGGAATGATCAAGTTTCTTAGGGTTTCAAGCTTGTTTCGAGGTAGGTGATGATTGTGATTTTATGATTGTGTTATGTATGTTTGTTCTTGCTTCATTATGATTCTTGTTTATGTATGAATGTTGCAATGTTGATCACACTTGTTGTAAATGAGATAGAGGAATGATGATTGCCATGAAATCATGACTTAAATGTATGATCTTGATGATATAATTGTGATTGTGATTGTGGTGTGTTGAATGGATCGGTTGCCACATTCCAACATAACTATGGGATTGGTTGCCACATTTCGACATAATTATGGGATCGGATACCACGTTCCAGTATACTAACTGTTTGGGTTTGGGTTCCATGAGAGGATTAATGATTTGATATAAAATGTGAAGTTGTTCGTAAATGTTGATAATATTGTATATGTTGATATATGTGCATGTAATTATAATGTTGTCTTAACTTGCTTATGTTGCACTTAGTGGGATAGTCACGTGATCCTACCAGCACACTGTGGTTGTGTACTGATACTGCACTTGCTCATTTTTGTTGAGTACAGGGCATCTTCAAGCGGCTACTGACAGACCTCGCTTAGGAGATCAGTGATCGTTCGAATTCAAGGGTGAGTCAATTCTTCCGGGTTACCATGGGTTCTCTTTCATCTATGTCCACCATTTCCGAACTTAGACTATGTTTTAGTTAGTTGATTAGTTCATTAGATTGGGGTTGCATCCCTTCTTGTTTAGACTTGGTTCATTGTTAGATGTTTTGGTACATTGACTTTCAGGTTCTAGGTTATTTCTTCCGCAGTGTTTAGTTCTTGTTAGACTTTTGTTGGAGTTTATGGGAACTCCCTATTTATTTCCTTAGTATTTAACTTGCTTCCCGTAACTTAAGTGCCTTAGTTTGTTTTAGTTGCTTGGTTTGGGTTGTAGTAGTGGTTCTCCCACCGGAGAGTTAGTGTGGGTGCCAATCACGACGGTCTGGATCGTGACAGTATCAGATGTATCTAAAATCAAAACGCGAACATTTTGGGATGTATCCGAATTCCATCAAATTTAAAGAATATTTGTAATACTTTTTAAAAAGTAGAAATTTGATGTAATTAACCGTAACACTACGAAATTTATGTAAAATTCTCGCAAAATAAAGCACAATTGTAAATGACCCATTTTTATGTAACAAAGTCCACGTGACAAGTTAGGCCCACAATTCTACTGTGTTTGCCCCAAAATAGTTCCTCTAATTGGGCCCACCATTCTTACCTAATTAGTGTGCCCTACGATAAAAGCCCAAAATGGTAGCAGCCCACGTCACGTCCAACTGCCGTAAACTCTTGGGGAAACTCTTTGGGGTCGTTGCTGATCGAGATAATGAGATATTTCACAATTAAATTTAATATAAAATTTGAGCAAATAACATAAATTTTATTAATTTAGAATCTAATTATGTATCTTCACTACATGAAAAAAAATCTTCGAGAGAAGTATTGGAAACATCCTTAAATTTGATGTGAATTACTTTTCATTTCTGAATTAGTGACAGCCTTAAAAACATCCCACTATTTGACTAACTCAACTTAAATTCACCCGATCTGCCACATGACATTGTAAATGGTCTCAAACTCTTGTAGAAACGTGAGACTCTTAATAAAAAATCGAGAGAAGTGTTGAAAACACTCTAAACTTGGTGAGAATTTAGGGGTGTATTTCACCTATGTGGCAAGATCATGAGCGTATTTAAGTTCAATTAATTAAGTAGATCGATATTTTTAAGGCTTTCAATAATTTAAGGACAAAATCAATTATTCACGCTAAATTTAAGAGTATTTCCTATACTACTCTTTAAAATCCTCATATTAGTTATTGATTTTAACAAACATATAAATCGAAAGTAAAAAAAATAAAAAAAAGTATATGTTAGCAAAAATAAATATTTACTGACTATTATTTTAATAAACGATTATTTTTGTCAATTTCTCTGGAACCAACTAACAAATTCCCTTATCTTACTGTAACATGTGTACTTTCAATAAATAAATGCACCATTATTATTTCCAAATGGAGTAATCAATCATATCCCAATCAATAGTTCCATCCTAATCTCTCACATTAGTGGGCATACTAATTAGTTAATAAAAGCTGATTTGACAAATATGACAACCAGACTAATTTCCCTAGATAGTTACTCATATTTGAAAAATTATCTAGTAATATCACTTATGTTTGTTTTAGGATTATAATATCACCCAACTTTGCATATTTTCCTCAAAATATAATTGACACAAAAAAACATCATCTCTTCTAATGGGATGTCATGTCACATTATTCCTTTTTTATTATTAATAATTTTTGAATGCCTCCAAATCCCCCAGAACTAAGGTACAAAATTTTGGCGCTATGTAATTCTTTTTTACTGGGTATAATATATGGGTTGTCTAAAAAAAATTTAAAAAATTATTAATCATAAAAAAGGAATATTGTGACATGACATCCCATTAGGAAATAGATGATGTTTTTTCTGTGTGAAGTATATTTTGAGAAAAATATGTAAAGTTGGGTGATATTGTAGTCCTAAAACAAACATAAATGATATTACTAGATAATTTTCCAAACATGAGTGATCTAGGGAAATTACTACAACTACTTCCTCCAAAAACTTCTAGCTAATATAAACCATAATCTTAATCTATATAAATAAATTTTAATATCGATTTACTTATATGATCATAAGAGATCATTTTTCTCTGTTTACCAAATCACAATTTTTAACCATATAAAATAAAGTATGTATAAAAATTAGAGAATTAAAGAAAAAGTGTCTTCTTGTTGTTTATTACCATTAAAACAAATAGAGTTAGTAATATATCACTTTCTCCTTTTATATGCAGTTTTTTATAATAATAATAAAAAATCATTAGTACATAATTTATCAATAACCGTAGTTCTCAATCTAATTTGTATGCACGCAATCATTCAACAGAATACCTACTATATCTCACCAATACAGATATATAACGATAACTTTCTTAACACAAATATTTTATGTATATCATACATTAGTATATAAAAACTGTACATTCATTGACTTTTATTTTAATGGACAGTTGTTTATGTCAATTTCTATGCATTTAATAAGCAGAAGAAACTGCTAGATTAGTATCCAAAAATAGTAGGATTTCAGCTCGCATGAAACTCAGGTTAGCTTAGAACTGTCAAATCCCTATATTTGACATGTGTACTTTTCGAATTGGAGTAATAAAATCCTATCAATAAATCATCAAGGTTCGATTTTTCGAAATTTATATTCAATCATAACTTATATCATTGAAGTCTGACGCTAACTTGTGCAATTTTAAAATAAAAATAAAATCTACATACATTTCACCTTTCTTAGATTTGAAATTTACTGAATATGTTATTGTTATAGTCGTAAATGGAGCATTATTATCATTAGCTTTCACATAAATGCTAGTACTAGAAAGTCAAAGAAGCCACTATTGGTTAAGACGTCAAAAACTTCCTCCAGAACTTCTAACCAATGTAAACCACAAAATCTGTCCAAAATATTCATTTGGGGTTTGATTGAACGCATCATTTGTATCACAGTTTAGAGTTAAAAAGGGGTGAAAAACATATGAAGAGATATTTGAATTATGAGTTTCATATATGAGCTATTACCAAATGTTTATCGAGACACATCTCAATTGACAATTCTTCATTTTTCCTACCTACACTTTGTTTGGATGGTTATTACCTATTGTTTTATGACGTATTGTATTGTATTTGGCTATGTTGTATCGTAGTGTATTATTTTAATGAATACAACGTTTGGATAAATTGTATCGTTACGTGACGTCACACATCAACAGTTTGAACGATGAATCTACATGAAAAGTAGAGTAAGACATAGAGCTACTATGAAAATGTGCAGTAAAGGATAAAATAAAATTTATCAAACAATAAGTAAGGATAAAATGAGAAGAAAATATTATGATAATGACGCAATCACATCAAATCGATCATTACATAAAATAAGACTTTTGATAATTTAAACGATACGACACAATACAGTTTAAGTAATAATCTAAACAAACATAGTATTCAAACTAACGATACAATACAACGATTAACAACCATCCAAACAAGGAGACCTAAAGTTTCACTATTATTCATGTAGTAAAAGTGAACAACTATAGTTGAAGTGTGTTTCGATAAGAATTTACTAATAATACACGTAGGAAATTCACACCTCTAATATTGCAGGTATGAAGCTCCAAAAACATGGATACTTTAGCCTTTCCTTTCAACCTTCTATTTATTGATACCATAAAAATAAATTAAATGATCAAATCACTTAATCACCATTTGTCTGTTATTTTTAGGGAAAATGGTAAAAAATATCCTTCAACTTTGGTTTATTAGTTGACTATGCCCTTACCGTTAAAACAAAGTTATTCTTACCACTGTTGTTACAAATTTCATCATTTGTGCCCATATGTTGACGAAAATCCCCAAATTGACTCAAATTAACCTGAATTTTTAAAAACGACCCATTCCTCATTTTAAACCCAATGCCCTAACCCCTCTAACGTATAACCCATTCCCCCTTTTCCATTCTCTCTCTCAGAAGATAAACTCACGAACCTAAGTCAGAGAATAATGAAATCGGGGACATTTTAACTTTTTTCTCCATCATAGTTTCTACTAGAGGTTGTTAAGGTATCAAATTTAACTAACCTTCTCTGATTATTGTATTTCTATAAAGTTTCGTTGTTGATTTACGAGTTAAGCTTTTATATTAATTTCTGAGTTATTGGTTTGTCTTTTTACCGATAAAATTTTACGATCTGCTAGTTTAGTTGTTGATTAATGAGTTAGGGTTTGTGGGTTAAGGTTCTATTCAAATTTTTGAGTTATTGATTTGTCTTTTTACCGCTAAAATTTTATCTGTTAGTTTAGTTGTTGATTTACGAGTTAGGATTTTATTCAAAATTCCGAGTAATTGATTTGCCTTTTAAACGATAAAATCTTACCATATGTTAGTTTGGTTATTAATTTACGAGTTAGGGTTTGTGGATTAAAGTTTTATTCAAATTTCTGAGTTATTGGTTTGCTTTCTTACGAGTTAAGGTTTGTGGGTAGGTTTTAGGGTATTGTATGATTTTGGAGGAGGTAGTTTAGGTTTTGGAGATTTGTGTTCCCAATATTTTATTCATTCTTAAGTGAATGTGGTTACCAGTTTGTTTGTTGAAATGTTATAGTTTTTAATTTGTTTGTTGTCTTTGTGTGCCTTTTTTAGTTAATCTTTCTATCTCACTGTTGCTTTTGTAAAGTGATTTAATTTGGAAGTTAATGTTTTTTTTGTGTCTCAGGTTACCTAAAATGGTTCTGGTTGATGGTATTTCACTATGATGGAGAATGGATAAGAGAGCCTAAGTTGCTTTATGAGAGAACGCTTGTTCACAAATAGGAAGGTTATGATTCTGATCTTTTATAGATATTACTAATGAATACAGTGATAAATTGGGATATGTGGATGTGCAACAATTAATTGTATATGTCCCTATTGAAAAAACACTATGATATGCAAAAGGTAGAATCTCACAGATTTATTCATTCTTACTTATGTGCCTTTATTTGTTGTTGTCACTGTTTATCTATATATCATTATCTTATTTATTTTCATGTATATATTTATGACTGATAAATAGGGATTAATTGAAGCTGTTAAAAATGATTTACCTAATGCTCTACATAGATATTGTGTGAGACACATAAAGGCCAATTGGAGGAAAAAGGGGTAAGAAATCTAAACTGGTGTCTAAGGTATTGTGCATGGAGCAGCTACAAAGAGGATTTGGATGATCATTTGAAGACATTATGTCAAATGTCTGAAGAAGCAAAAGACCATTTGTCTCATTTTCCATTACAAACTTGGCGTAAAGTATTTTTTGACACTATTCGCAAGAATAATAAGGTGGAAAATAATTTGGCTGAGTCATTCAACTCTTAGATATTGGAAGCAAGACACAAACCAATAATTAGGATGCTTGAGGATATAAGAAACAAAGTTATGACCAAGTTTGTAATGAACTGATGACCTGAAGCTGTGATTGGAGTCCAACATCTATTGAAATTTACAATGAATTCTTGAAGATTGCTAATGTGTGTAAATTAAATTTCAATGGAGATGATGGATTTGAGGTAAGTAAAGGAAATGACAAGCATATTGTCAACTAAGAAATGCATCTTTTCGGTATGTCATTTTGCTGCAATATCAAGTCCCCATTCAATCAAGGCACTTCTTTACAAGAATTTCACTAGTGGTACTCTAAGGAGGCATATCTTTTGACTTACCATTGTAATTAAACTACAACCATTGCCTGGTCAAAAATTCTGAAAAATAGAAGAACAAGCAATTGAACCACCAAAATTGGTAAATTTAGTTGACAGACCTAGAATGAATAAGAAAAGAGATAAAGATGAAGCACTTAAAAGACAAACTGTGTGGGTTGCACCAAAAAGAGTGAAAAAATGACATGCTCAAGCTATGGAATTCCTGGACACAATGCAGGTTGTCATAAGGTAAAACACTGCATTTGTTATGTAATCAGTTACTCCCTCTGTTTCAAATAGAATGGCTCAAATTCCTTTTTTGTCTGTTTCAAAAAGAATAATGGCCTATTTCTTTTTTTGGCAACACTTTAACTTCAACTTTTCACGCGGCATGTTTAAGGCCACAAGATTAAATGACATTTTGGTACATTTGACACAACTTTAATTTAGAATCACAAGATTAAAAAGTTTTCTTTCTTTTCTTAAACTTTGTTCCAACTCAAACTAGGCCATTCTTTTTTAAACAGATGGGATATTTGTTAAATTCTTGTAATTGTCATAAGGGGCATAGGACACTAACAAATAACTGATTACATAACAAATGAAATGTTTTACCTTATGACAACTTCTTGCATTGGGTCCAGGAATCTCACGGCTTGAACATGTCATTTTTTTCCCTCTTCTTAGTGCAACCCACTCAGTTTGGCTTTTAAGTGCTTCATTTTTATCTCTTTTTCTATTCATTCTAGGTCTATCAGCTAAATTTACCAATTCTGGTGGTTCCATTGCTCGTTCTGCTTCAATTTTTCAGAATTTTTGACCAGGCACTAATTGTAGCTTACAATGGTAAGTCAAAAGATATGCCTCCTTAGAGTGCCACTAGTGAATCTCTTTCAATGGATCAAGACTCTTGTAAAGCAGTGCCTTGATTGAATGGGGACATGGTCTTTCAGTAAGATCTCATACCCTATAGGTGCATTTCTTAGTTGAAAATATGCTTGTCATTTCCTTCACTTACCTCATATCCATCATCTCCATTGGAATTTAATTTACACACATTAGCAATCTTCAAGAATTTATTATAAATTTCAATAGATGTTGGACTCCAATCACAGTTTCAGGTCATCAGTTCATTACAAACTTGGTCACTTTGATTCTTATATCCTCAAGCAACCCAATTGTTGGTTTGTGTCTTGCTTCCAATATCCAAGAGTTGAATGACTCAGTCAAATTATTTTTCACCTTATTATTCTTGCAATTAGTGTCAAAAAAATACTCTACACCAAGTTTGTATTTTAAAATGCAACAAATGGTCATTTGCTTCTTCAGACATTTGACCTAATGTCTTCAAATGATCATCCAATTTCTCTTTGTAGGTGCTCCATGCACACCACCACAATACCTTAGACATCAGTTTAAATTTCTTACTATTTCTTCTTCAATTGGCCTCTATGTATCTCACACAATATCTATGTAGAGCATTTGGTAAAACATTGTTTATCGACCATAAATATATACATGAAAAATGAAAATACATAAGATAATGATATATAGATATACAGTGACAACAACGAATAAAAATACATAAGATAAAGATACATAAGTAAGAATGAACAAATTTGTGAGATTTTACCTTTTGTATATCAGAGATAAATGAGATTCCTTCTCCATTGTTGATGTTTAGAGACTTCTAAAGCAATTCCAAGACCACACCCAAGATACCTAGCACTCTATGTCCATAATGTCCCAAGCAATAGGATAAAAATGGTTCACTGTCCAAAATGGCCCAAGCAATAGGATAAAAATGGTTCATTGAGTCCTGACCAATAACACATAATAGCTGACCTTTAGCTTTACCTTAAAAATGTACCATCCAGGCCAATGAAAGGTCTCAACTCATTCTTAAAACCATTATTCATTGCTTCAAAACAAATGTACATTCTCAAAATTTCCTTTTTCCATCTAATAATGCATCTCTTGAAACCTTAAAGACAACATCACTTTCTATATTATTCTCTCTTAAAGCATTTGCATACCCAACAAGCTTTTTATAATCATCACAAAAACTGCCTTCCATATTCTCCAAAATCATTCTTTTAGCTCTTTTACACTTTTCAAAATGAGCATTAATGTTGAAGGCAGTTTTGAGATCAAGTCTCATTTCCTTTATCTTGTATTTGGGATTAGCCTGCAACTTCTCCTTAAAGTAGAAAGCAATTGTAGTTGCACTAACCTTGCAGTTACCACATAGATCATCACATTTATGCTCTCCTTTCAATATTTTCACACTAACACCAAAGAATGCTTTTCACCAGAAATTAGGCATACAAAGTTGCATTCTTCTTTGCAAACAACCCCAAACCCTTTTTAGTCACTTTTTTTTTATGACAAAGGAAATCCGCAGCCGCTACCCTTTGGGTGCGCATAGGGTAAAACCCCCACTCCTATGCAATAGCTCGCAAATCACATAGGAAAGGTAACCCACACTAGGCAAGCCCGGTGCGATGAGCTCGACCTAGAAGGCAAACCCCTTGCTTTTGCTGGCAAGAGGTTTCGAACTTGAGACCTCCAACATGAAAGTCTCAAGCCCAAACCATTGAGCCACCCCGAAGGGTTAGAAATGTGCTTGTTGAGGGTCGAAATCAGGACCTCCTGCAACCAATTAGCCATGCGCCCAACCAACATGCCAAGATCACTTTTTTAAAAGGTTAAATTATAGTCATTTGCCAATGCATGCAAACTAATGTATCTTCTAGCTTCAACTATACCCTTAAATGCCAGTGACCTATGTAAATCCTTGTAATCACAAAAGCTACCATCGATTACCCTCTTTCTTTCTTGTGCAAGAACCTCTAATTCTTCAGAATTATCAGAGGAAATATCATTGTCATTATCAGTACCATCAGCAGAAGTGCAATCAGTAGCTACTTCATCAATCACAACCACTCTCTTTCATTTTGATTATATTTTGAATATCAACATCTAACTCACTATCCTCAACAACAAATAAGTTAAACATCAAAATTTTCATGAACAAAGGACAAATAATGTCCTAATCCCCTCATCATCTACTATTTCATAGTATTTTTCAGTAGGGACATATACAATTAATTGTTGCACACTCAGATATCCTAATTTATCATTGTATTCATTAGTAATATCTATAAAATATAAGAGATCAGAATCATAACCTTCCCATTTGTGAACACACTTTCTTTCATAAAGCAACTTAGGCTCTCTTATCCATTCTCCATCATAGTGAAATGCCATATCAACCAAAACCATTTTAGGTAACCTGAGATGCACAAAAAAAACATTAACAACTTTCGAAACTAAACCACTTTACAAAAGCAATAATGAGATAGAAAGATTAGCTAAACATTAACTAAAAAGGGTAGAAGAAAGAGTAAAAAACAAATAAAAAGGCACACAAAGACAACAAACAAATTAAAAACTATAACATTTCAACAAACAAACTAGGCACCACATTCAATCAAGAATGACTAAAATATTGGGACCACAAATCTCCAATACCTAAATCACCTCCTCCAAAATCATACAATACCCTAAAACCTACCCACAAACCCTAACGTGTAAGAAAGCAAACCAATAACTCAGAAATTTGAATAAAACTTTAACCCACAAGCCCTAACTCGTAAATCAACAACTAAACTAATAGATCGTAAAATTTTATCGGTAAAAGGCGAACCAATAACTCAAAAATTAGAATAAAACCTTAACCCACAAATCCTAACTTGTGAATCAACAATTAAGCTAACATATCGTAAAATTTTATCGATAAAAAACCCAAACCAATAACTCAGAAATTAGTATAAAAGCTTAACCCACAAATCCTAACTTGTAAATAAAAAATTAAACTAACATATCGTAAAATTTTATCGGTAAAAAAGGCAAACCATTAACTCAGAAATTAGTATAAAAGCTTAACCCACAAATCCTAACTTGTAAATCAACAACTAAACTAACATATCGTAAATTTTATCGGTAAAAAAGGCAACTCAATAACTCAGAAATTAGTATAAAAGCTTAACCCACAAACTCTAACTCGTAAATCAACAACTAAACTTTATAAAATGACAATAATCAGAGAAGGTAGGTTAAATTTGATACCTTAATAGGGATGGCAATGGGGCAGTGTGGTGAGGGGGTGGGGCGAGTTGAACTTAACCCGCAAATTTTTAATTTGCCCTACCCCGCATAACAACCTTTTTCTTTTCAACCCACCCCACCCCACCCCACATAGACCCGCCCCACACGAACCCACCCCTCATCTTATTTTTATAATATTTTCTTTTTCTAGTTAAGTTTGATACTAAAAATAAAATTCATACAAATAAATTCATTTTTCATTTAGTTGTATTAATATAACAGTATAATGACTTACAAAATTATTTTTTAAAGGTCAGTTAGGAAACATGTAAGAAATTGTATTGTTTTTTATTGAACCATTTTCATTTACTATCTTGAATATTTTAGCAGCTTTATAAAAATTATATTAATATATAATGCTCTATCACTCTTATACATGTAAAAAGTTAAAATTAAGCTTGAACCCACATAAAATCACATATACCCGTCCCGCACAACCCTAAACCCGCCCTATCCCTCATAGCCTTAATCCTCCCCGCCCCCGCGCAGCATAACCTTAAACCCATCCCACCCCCGCCCCGCCCCGCCCCATTGCCATCTCTTAACAACGTCTAGTAGAAATTCTGATGGAAGTGGCTAGACGATGAAGAATGGTGTAAGTAAGAGAATGACTATGTTGAGAGTGCTGCGACTTTGGAAACTACAGTTTGTGAAGTTCGTCATAAGGGAATGGATTGCGTAGTATATTATGATGATGAAGTTGCACCAACCAAAATCAGAAGTTCTACGGTGGTTTTATAGTGTGGGGGTATATCATTACAGGGTCATTGTACGGCGACTATGACGGTACTCGTGTTATCTTGGTTAGGGTTATGGGCTATGTTGCTTCTGCCATCGATCGGGCTTACGAAATTGTGTATATCATTTTCGGCCGGAGACTGAAGAGATTTGGTAATGTTTTGCAACTATTTAATAAGTGTAAATGAACAGGTTGTTTGAGTACAACCTTCTCAATGGATCTGATGTCTTCTAGTGGTGGATTTAGCGGTTGTTCATGATGTGGTACTAGTGATATATGGAAACGGAGAAATCTGAGTTGTCAGCTGTTTCACCTAATCGGGTCAGAAGGTTGATGTTCCATTCTCGATTGAGAAATCAAGTGGTTGCTACTATGAACGCTTGAGTTAAGCATTAATTATAAGGAAAGTTATAGTGGTGGATCGAGTGAATCGATCCTGTCTTGTTTCTAGGACAAGGTACGACCCTTGGGTGGTCATGATTATATTGGGAACTAATGACTTCATGATGAGTCAAAAGAAATGGGCAACAATAAGCCATGGATGAAGAAAGTTTTAACAAGTATACTCGTGTAAAGGAAAATAAGGATTTTAGCTAGAAGGTACGATTAAAAAGGAATCGGGTTGGTTTTGTCAAGATGTGGGTTGGCAAGGTAAGAAATGATTGGTTGTATCAACTTTTTAGCCATTGGAAGGACTTTTTGCATGGTTTGAGTTGTAGCAGTTAAATACTTGTGATTGTAGAAGAGTTCGATGAAGTTTCATTTGAGAAGTTTGACTTAAGGTAAAAGGTAATATGCGGTGGATGTTTGGCCAAGAAACTATAATGATAAATGATTTACGGGAAGAACAAGAGTCTTGCGCGATGGATATAAGTTAAGAGATGTGAAGGAATAAGACATCACGTGTAGATCCTTAGTTTGAAGTTGAGG
>JAJOOF010000171.1:0-46458 GCA_029582545.1 Solanum lignicaule
ATGATAAATCAATTCAGTTAGACACCAACCAACCAATCAAGCAAGCAAGCAACTACACACAATATGAATCCTAATCATCCATTTGCTCATTTCCACTAGATTCATGTTTTCTCAACGATTCATTATAATTACTCAATCCATCTCAAATTTCTTTTTCAGTTTGTCCCCCCAAAAAATGCTACCTTTCTACATTTAAAAACAACTTAGGCATTGATAAGATGATTCACATGTTTCAAAAGTTTTTTCTTAAACTCCATGCGCATCAAGCAACATAACATAATTCCTCCGTCTCTCTCAAATTGATGTGATGCACTTTCTTTTTAAGTTAATCGGGCGAAAATAAATTGCTAACTTTCTACATTTAGAAATAATTCAACCCACCATGCTTTACATATTTCAAAAGTACATTTTTTCTTTCTTAAACTCTGTGTCCAGTCAAACAACATAACATAATTCCTTCGTCCCTCTCAAATTGATGTGATGCACTACTTTCTCTTTTAGTCTGGCAAAATAAATTGCTAACTTTCTATACTTAGAAACAATTTAACCCATGATTTACCGTTTTTCTTAAACTTCGTGCCCGATCAAAATACATAACATAATTCTTACATCCCTCTTAAATTGATGTGATGCACTTCCTATTTTAGTCTGTCCCTAAAACAAATTGGTACCTTTCTACATTTAGAAACAATTTAAACCATATAACAACAACAACATGCCCAGTATAATCCCAAACAATTTAACCTACATATTTCAAAATTACATCTTTTTCTTTCTTAAACTCCGTGTCAAATCGAATAAAAGGGGATTAATAGTACCTCATCTTTCAGCATATGAAGAAGAGTGGTTTTGCCAGCATTGTCAAGACCTAAGAATAAGATCTTAGCTTCCTTTTGCCACAAACCCAGAGATGACAAAACTCCATAAAACCAATCCCACAAAAACATTTTTTTTTTTCAAATTCAAGAAAGATCTGGAATTTAATGTACTCTTTTTCAAAAAAAATAATCAGATCTTGGGGGTTGTTTATAGGGTAATTAATTGTTAAACTTAGAAATCAAAGATGATTAAAGAATTGATTAGGGTTTAGGTGAAGCAAAATGGGAAAATGAAATTGAAACTAATTTTTTTTATGGAAAAAAAACAAATATATATGGATGGATCTGAACTGGCATTAATTGCTGTCTTTTTATTTTCTTCCTTTTTTTTAATGGTGGTAAAAACTCGACAGGTAATTGAAAATAAAATATTTATTTTAATATATTAAATCTCCAAATATAATCAATTTTCTTTTTGATTTTCCAATTATAACAAGAATTAAGAAAAAAAAAGAAGAGAGTATAAAACAAATTAAAGGATCATATATTTAGTTATTTACACGTTAATTTTATATATATAATAAAATAAAACCATATTCAACAATTTTTAAAATTTTTCTTATAATAATTTTGAGAAAGTGCGAAATGTTTTAATGTTTGTGATTTATTTATTTATTTTATATATTTGTTTTTTGTTAATGTATCCATTATAGAATCATCTAATATTATTTTCTTTCTTAAACTTAAACAATTGAAAAAGCTCAAATATATCCTTAAACTATTAAGAAGATCTAATTTTTCCTAAATAAATGTAGTACATAATAATATAGCATATTTATTTATATTAAGTCACAAAATAATTTAGCAACAAAATATATTCCGTACAACAATAATTTATTGTTAAAATTAGTTTAATTTAGTTTCCTAATCTGAGTTGGTCAAAGACTAATTTTTAGTGTCCTAATTTGAGTTGGTCTATGATTACTTTTTATTGTCCTAATTTGAGTTGGCTTAGGATTAATTTGCTTCTCAACTAGTATATATATATAAACATAACTATAAATATTTGAACCTTTTAATATTGACATATTATGGCTGTTAATTTCGAATACCACCATTCTTCATTATATGCATCCCTCACAATTAGACACATAATATTACCACGTGATATCAATAATAATAATAACACTAATACTAATTATATTGCTTTTCCTTTAGTCATTCAATTTCGTGTTCAAACTATTGAGCAATATCGGTCTAGAGACTCTAGACCACACCATGAGGAAATTCATACTAAATCACTATGTCTCAATCTTCACCCTTCTATTTGCCTATCATCCTATGACGACACCTTTTATAAAGTCGTGCGAAAACGTCTTGTGAATTTTGATAAAAAAATTGATCAGAATAATCGTCACGTTATTATTCGTGATATGATAAATAGAATACGTGAAATTATCAACGTCACTCATGATTTCTAGAATTTGAAAGTATTTGTTAGTGTGACTTTAATTGTTGACTTGATGATAGAGGATGAATCATTTATATTGCAATCGATAAATAGAATGGAAGTTGATGAAGATATTGTGAAGAATGATTGTGTGATTTGTTTAGAGGAGCTAGGAATGAAAAGGGAGTTTTTGTTGACATATTTTTCATGGAGATTGCATCACAACATGGTTAGAAAGTGGAGATTCTTGTCCTATTTGCCGTCATGATCTCCTAGCAAGCTAACAAAATCCATAGCGATGGATTATCAATAATTATGTTAGCTATGAATAGTTAGTGATAGATTAGCTATTTATTTTGTAGTTAATTCCATTTATTAATTTTTGTTGTGAAAAGAAGAAATAAACATTTTCTTGATTGGTAGTTTTTTTTTCAACTTCCGAAAGATCATTTAGATTTTAATGCACTTTTTTTCCAGAAATCAAGTCTTGGAATGGTTTATATTAGGGTAATTAATGGGAGGATTCCATTGTTAAACATAGAAATTAAATATGACTAAAGAATTGATTAGGGTTTAGGTGAAACTAAATGGAAAACAAAATATAAACATTTTTTTTATTAGGATGGTAAAGACTTGACAAGTAAATGAAATTAAAATATTTACTTTAACATTAAATCTCTAATCTAATATATATATATATTATGAATTATAACAAAGTTAAAAAAACAACAACAAAACAAGTTTAAATATTATTGTCGACATCGAACATTTGTAGACATCAAAATTTTATGGCACTCTACAAGATGTGTTCAATTCGAGTTGAGTTCTAAAAGGTGTGTTTAATTCCAATTAGGGATATCCCATAAACTCTTGGTATTTATAAAGATTAAGATCTTGATATCCCATAAATTGATATTCATAAAGAGTCTCCTTGATAATCAAATACTTTAAGAAGATCCACAAATCTTTTCATGAAGACGACGTCCAAATCATCATAAGTTCGAGAAATACGCCGCTAACGGCCCTTGAATTATGAAAATCAAGTCTAAATCATCCTAGTTCGAAAAATACGCCACTAAATTATCCTTGTTTGAAAATTACGTCACAACGGCCCTCGAATGACGAAGGAATAACGAAGAAATCTTAAGAGAGAAGAATCACGGAATAAATAGATTCATACTCATATTGTTTCATTAATAAAATATTCTTGTTTCTTCATATTTTATTTATGATTAATTTATTTTTCATATATTTAAAATTTGTTGTAAGCAATTATATTCAACTTTTTTTAATAAAGAATATATCTTATAATAATTTTGAGAAAGTGTGAACCAAAAAGGGCAAAATATGTTAGTTTGTTAATCTATCCGCTTATATAACCTTTAATATTATTTACTATTTCAAAGTATTCTTAAATAAAAGATTAAAAATACTCAAATATGCACTTCACACTGTCTGTGTATATTTGGATCTTTTTAATCATTTAGAGGAATATTTAGACCTTTTTAATTGCACACTGACATTCTTCAAACCATACATATTTAGTAGCAAGTGCAACAGTAGTCCTTAAAAAAGTCTAAATATATCTTTAAACTATTAAAACAATAAAAAAATTCCTAAACAAGTACCACTAAAAACTCAACAATAATACTATAGGATATTTATTTATATTAGTCACATGGTAATTTAGCAACAAAATATATTCCATACGATATAATAATTGTAATTGTTAAAATTAGTTTAATTTAGTTTCCTAAGTTGTGTTGGTCTAGGATTAATTTAGTTTCCTAATCTGAATTGTAGGACTAGTTTTTATTGTCCTAATTTGTGTTGGTCTAGGGTTAATTTATTTTCCTAATTTGAAATGTAGGACTATTTTTTAATGTACTAAGTTGATTTGGTCTAGGAATAATTTGCTTCTTAACTAGTATATATATAAGATTGGTTTGACATTACTTTACTTAATTCCTATAATTGAATCTTTAAACATTAACATATTATGGCTGCTAATTTCCAATACCACAATTCTTCATCAGATGCATCTCTCATAGTTCAACAAATAGATGATATTAATACTAATAATATTTTTCCCGATTGTTTAGTCGTTCAATTTTGTCTTCAAACTATTGAACAATATAGATCTATGGATTCTAAACCACATCATGAGGAAACTCATACTAAATCCCTTTGTTTCAACCTTCACCCTTTTTTATACACATCGTGTGATGACATGTTGTTCTATTGCACTATGCATGAAAAACTCATAAATTTGGGGGAAGAATTTGATCAGAATTATCGTCACGTTGTCATCCGTGATATGCTAAGTGAGATGCGTGAAATTATGATCGATGTTGATAGTATAAATTTGAAGGTTTATGTTGGTGTGACTATATTCGTTGACCGGACGATAAAGGATGAATCGTCTATATTGCTACCGATAAATATAATGGAAGTTGATAAAGATATTGTGAAGAATGATTGTGTGATTTGTTTAGAAAAGCTCGGAATGGAAAGAGAGTTGTTGTGCACACCTTGCTCGTATATGTTCCATGGAGATTGCATTATGGTTAGAGAACGATCATTCTTGCCCTGTTTGCCGTCATGATCTCCTTTAGTATCGATTATCCATTTATTTTGTAGTTATTAATTCCATTTATTATAATTTTTGTAGTGAAAGGAAGAAAGAAGCATTAATTGATGAATAAAACACTTTGATCAAGTTGAAAATCGTTGGCTCAATTATTCACGTTTTTCTTTTACATTGATTGATATTTTATGGGTAAAGTAAATTTATAGAATAATTCCATCTATAATTATGTTTCTCGTCGTTTGTCTGGATCTTTCATGGGTACTCCCCCATTTCAATTTATTTATGTTACTTTCCTTTTTTTAATTTCAATTTTTCACGTGGCATGTTTAAAATCACAAGATTCAAAAGTCTTCTTTACTTTCTCAAACTTCGTGTGATGTCAAGAGTAGCAAGTATAAGAAAATGTCATCATATATTAACACAAAAGGGGAAGAAGGATGCTAAGTCCTTTGTGGACATTCTAGTACAGGAAATTACACTCAAATGTTTAGTTTCAATACAAGAGTTTTTCGATTCCCCTTTAGTTTCCAGCAAAAACAATACCTTCAGGAGTTGGGAAAACTGAAAGTCGTTTAGGAAACGGTAGCTGGAGACAGATAATGCTTATATACACACCTCACAAAAGGTTTTCATGGCTAGCCAGCATCTCGTGAACGTTTTCAGATCATGGCAAGCTCGATGGTCACATGCCTCCATAATTATTACGAGGTAGGACTCTGCTCCCGAGCCTTTGCCAGCTTTGCTTGGGTAAGCCTGTCCAGGATAGAAGGTTCCAGAGGGATTGGATCAAGACATCGCTCAGCAGCAGCAACAATTACCTGTTCGTTCAGGAAGATAAGTTCATGTCAGACAAGAGAACAGTTGAAGCAACAACTCTATCGACATGTACAGTTGCAAGCAAATAAACAGCAGTATAATGGACCCTTTGAGAACTTTCATACTGCAAAAAAGGAAGTCATTGAAGAGGAGACACTAGCCAAAGGTTCCTTCGACATAGTAGCTGTAAAGATGATGTGTAGGCATTATCTCTTTACCTCATCAAGCAAAAAATCAACAGCAGCTTCATCATCGGCAGTGTCCTTCAGAGTAGTTTTAAGAAAATAGATGTCCAGCTGAATTTGTTGAAATCCACTACGGTTAAAAGTTTGAAATCGGACAAATTCTTGTAAACTCTTCAAGCAAAGTTTCACGATAGTAGTTATTACTGATTCCTGCAAAATCAAGGGGCATTCTTATCCATTGTTCTTCAAGACAAATGAGGTTTACCAAGTGACAAACACTAGCACCCAACCTGTGTATGTTCAACTTTTGTAAAAATTTCCATCTTCTGCTTAAACAATTTCGCCAAATGGGACTCAAGAAGTTGACTTCTGGCCTGCTGGGTATTTGACCGTACCATTTTGTCATCTCTTAATGGATTACTACGGGAGGAAATGGTGCTCCCACTGCTGTCAGAACGGCGATGCTTACGCTGGATCCCTTCAGGCAATATACTCTTTAATTCTTTAATGATACTACCTAGCTGGCAATAAGATCAAAAAGAAAATGTTAATTCTTGTCATGTATAACCAATTACATAATTACAATGAGGGGACAGTTTTCGCCCACCCGTTCTTATAACAGGAAAAGAAGATAAAGCCAAAAATTACCTCTTGAAGAAGCAGATCAACAAACATATGAACTTCTCTGGGCTCTTTATGCTGTACAAACAGGAAAAGGTAAGGCAAGTTAGCACAAACCATCACATTGCTCCTCTTGGGTAAATACTCCTACCTCACCATATGTTCAGCTTACCTTGACCCAATTTGGCGTTGTAAACCTTTTATTCAAGACAACTGATATCTTCTGAGTTCTCATGTTAATATACTGAGAATAAATGGAGATGAAGAGAATCAGAATTTTGATTTCATACTCTACTAATGAAGGTAACAAAAGAATCAACAAACTTCATGTTTCATTTATAAAACTATAATCAAGCTAAGAAGATAATTTGAAAATTGAAACAGTGAAAGATGCTACATAGATAAGTGAGCAATCCATATAGGACATCATCAAGAACCTTCAAAAGCAAGCATTGGGAAAACATATGAAATCATTTAGATACAAGAAAAACATCTTTATGGCCTACCCACTAACAAAAATTACATTCAGCAGTTCTACTAGATAGAATTGTAGAAAGATGTTACTTCTTCCAAAATGTGCTATAATTCATTCACCAGATGAGAAAGTATTTCACAAAAAAAAAAAAAACATATAGCTTATTTTTTAGACATGTAAGGATTTAACAAATAACAACAACCAAGCACTAAGACAGTGCGTGTGCTTACATGATCTGGGATCCCCTTATACAAGTGTTACCTATAGCTTTTGCATACTGCATAACCACTTTTCTCCCAATAGAAGATTTTTACACAGTAAACTTCTGTAGTTCTAGAAGTCTACCATTAAATTTCTGTATGTTTCTTAAAGAAACTACATACAAACTTGTTAGCAATAGAAGACTAACCATGGCGGAGACATTAAACTCTCAGTAGTTAAGCAAAATAATTCAGATTCTGTAGTTAAGCCAGTCACTGAAACAGAATAATGGTGTTGGGCATCTGTAAGAGAAAGAAGATGCTCAGAATATTAAAATCATACATGCTGCAAGAAGTTTTCACCAGCTGCTCTGAAGGTGCGACAAATTTCTGCAGGAACAAAAGCTGGACCATTTTCATAGCCCCGAGACCCACCACCAGAGAAAGACGAGGCAATTTCCTGAAAGATTTGAAAAGTTAAGAAGTGTCAATTAAATGGGGCGGAACATATAATTATACTGGCTATAACTATTAGACCACCCCTAACCTCGGTAATTCTGGGAACGGCATTTTGCTCAACAAAAACAGAGAGTTGAGCCAGCACAAGAACAAGCCCAGGAAGTATTTTGTCTCTCTGTATTCCCTCATGAAAGCTTAGATCTTGACCGGCTGGATATTTCTTTCCAGAAAGTAAGAGAAAATGATCATTAAGTTTCCTGAAGAAGTTCTGAAATCCTTCTTGTACCCAGTCAATGACCAAGTCTCTCAACTTAGAAAGCAGTTCCAAATTTTCATCAAGAAGTTGACGGAAATCCTGTCATACAAGAAATCAAAGCAAAGGTGCAACTCAGAACAGAATTTACTAGGAATTAAGTGCCTGTAATCGTGATTTTATAGCTTTATCTTTTCTTTTAGAAGGTGGGGTTCCTTGTGATACAGGAAGCAAGTTTATTTATCTTTGATACAGGGAGCTAGGTTTTGTCTAGTTGAGTTATAATTCAGGTAGTTGTTTTGGCCTAATTAATAGTTAAAACTATCTGTCAATTACTTGAGATCAATTTTATTGACGTCTCGAGCAAAGACCACAGAGTGTATAGAAGCATTTCAATAATTTAATAGCAGTGCAAATTTGTAAAAAGCACCCTCATATTGTTAATGCATTCCAGAGAACTATTCACAAGAAAATTATCTCACATGGAAATGGATTTTACTTGCTGGAAGTTACCTATACTCATAAGAACTCTTCAGTCTTTTACTTCTATATCATGTAGATTTCGTAATTGATGTCCAAGTAGGCTCTAACATTGAAGCTAAACACCGTAAGGGCAGAAGTAGAATTGATCAACATATACCATCAACTTTAAAAATCCCTCCCGTCCCACCCTCCGATGAAGTCGAAATCTTGAGGGGGACAATACATAACTAGTGAAGTAATAACTTTAATAGTGTTGAACAAATACAAGAATTATTTGACATAAGGATAAATAAGAACTTCGAATAATTCCGCCACAGCTTATTTTACCTGTAAGACATCCATACTGCCTTGCACTACTGCCTTCTTACTGGCCTCAAGGGTGGCCTGCAAAGAATTTTCTTCTTCAATACCCTCCATTTGATTACCTACTTTGACGACAGCACCTGACAATTCAAAAGAACAAAGAATAGCCAAAATCAAGATGCGTTAGAACTCATGCAACATATGTTGTTTCAATATTAAGGTCATTGTATTGATATAAAGAGTTTATTTTTCTCAAGGTTACTCATTTGTAATAAGCAAAATTCTCTGGTTAAGAAAATCTACTATGGACTATACATTGAGCTTTCGATCTTACATAGAGCAAAATGTACACATTTTTCAGTTTTATATCCTTTTAAAAGACAAAAGATAAGTTGAATCCATTTTGAGCTGTTCTTTGAAGAATCTTACCCAATCAACTCATGATACAAAATATTCAACTTTAGGCAGGTAGAGTAGGTTCTTTGTGAAGAAGGGACAGAAAGCTGGTTCTGCATTTCAATTTCGGGAAATCAGTAAATTCTTATTTTTATTTTATTTTTGAGAAAGAATAGGTTTTTTTTTAATTTTTGAGTTAATGAAAATCACAGGTTCGTTGGTTTGCACATCCTTCTTAGAGATATCTTTATATCTCTTAACTAATCTGTTACATATCTATTTGTATTGTTACTGTATCTTCTTCTTTTTTTCATTTTTAATTTACATGTTATCTATTATTCGATTTAACAGTACAAACCTGAAATATCAAGTAGAAGATGGCTAAATCTGCTAGCAACGTATTGTTTAACGGCAACATGAGCAGCCTGAAACGACAAAGTCAGTACATCAATGATAATCGAGCATTACAGACTAATAAGAGGTAGCTGTCTTTTATATGCAACCTCCATAGTAATATCACGCAGACCAGCCTCAGGCAACACTCCATCCATGAGAAGCACATCGGTCCAAATAATCCCTGATGAAATATGAGTGCCATAAGATACAATCAGTCATCATTACAGTGTCCCAACACAAGTGTTGTCCATGAAAAGCTTGGTTATAGAAACAGTGGACTTGAGATTTTGGAAAGCAGAAGAAAGCTTAATGAACAAGCAAGACTGAAACTAAACAAAACAAACATCTATAGCAGGGAGCAACGCTGTAAGGTAAATAAGAAAACGAAGTCCAAATAAAGGAGTTGAAGAGAAGCAATTGAAAATGCAAAATTAAAATTGAATAAGCAAAATAAAATAGAAGCCCATTTTACAATGTCCATGAGGTGAATGCTAGTTAAACTTACTTAACATGGCAACAAGATCAGAAGAAGCAAGTTGTTTCTTGATGTGCTGCTGGGTGGCTTCAAAGTGCCTAAATTTGATAGTAATCACAGATGCAAAAATATTAAGCACAAATGATAATGAGAGAACAAAATCAGCTTCACCAAGAAAGGGATGTGGTGAATAAGAAGTGCGTACATTTTAGGTATGTTTTGTGCAAGTCTGGAAAGTTGCTGTTCTGAATCATGGAAAATAACTCGATAAGCACGGACAGCCTCGGAAAATTCACGAATAGAAGCCTAAGTCATGAATAGGAAATGCATTAGTGTAAATACAATTAGTGCTCAGAAGGAGAAAAAATGAATAATACAACCATACAATTCAAATCCAGAAGAAAGGAACTCCAGAAGCATACTTAAGATCCCAAATATGTGTCCTTTTGGTTTCACCATCTTGTATTAAGCTAAGTGCGGGGAACTAGAATGTTGCATAACAAATATCTCAGCAAAGTGGTATTATCTTTCACATAAATGGGCAAGTCATGTCATAATGCAATTCAATTGAAGTTTAATTATGGTTAGTTTCTTTTCTCAAGTATCATTCACACCCTTTTTGTAGTGATAATTTCCACCTCTTTGCAAGGTTAGGAGGGGTACTCATCTTAAAAAGAAGTAAAGGAAATAGTGTTAGTAATGTAACTAACCAAAAACATCATTGTCATTATTCATATCCCTATCCTTAATTTTAGTTATCCTTATCCCATTTTTTATAACCAAAAGCCTCGCTTACCCCACATGTGGGATGACACAGGGTATGTTGTTGTTGTAAAAGTCTCCCTTAATTAAAAACCCCATGCTACACTAGGATCTTCACATACTTTATTTTGAAAAACATTTGACAAATCAAATTGTATATTAAAACTTCTTTCACTCCTGACTCCGTCCATTCTCCCTTCTTTCTCCCTCTTCTTCTGTCTTAGTCATTCTATCTATTCGCAATCGTCTTCCCCTTTCTCCTCTCCCTGTCTTCAATCTCTCCCTCATATTTTTCTCTCTTTCTCCTTCTTGTTTTTTTCTCATCTCTCATTGGTATTTACATTGTAGCCTAAGACTCCAACTTCAAAGCATGAGTAATGACCTTGCTTTAACGCACCTCATGAGCAGCAGAAGTAGCTGATTCAGGAAGGTTTCCTTGATCTGCTGAAGCAGGGGGTAGTTCCTTAGATTCTAGATGGAGATCCACAAGGAACTGTTCTAACTTTTCAAATAGTTGCACCTTCAAATTATCAACCTGCATAAAACATATACATTCAAAGATCAACATGTTAGTGTTTGCTCACACTCTTTATAATTATGGCTTCACAGCCTTTTTTATTTTAATACAAGATGCTACCATTTAAAAACAAAGAGATCATCATACAAGAAGAAGACAATAAAAGTTTCAGTAATCTTCATTGCACCAATAAACACATGAATTTAAAAAAATAAAAAAATAAAAAAACTACAAATATAAGTCATTACTCATGAGGTGCGTTAAAGCTACAAAAAAAAACTACAAATATAAGTTGTAGTAAACACATGAATTTTTGTTTCAGTCATTTTTAGTATTTACAAACTAAACTCGAACATAGACAGTTATTCCCACATTGATATCCAAAGACTATGAGGTCGCGGGTTTCCTCTTTACATCATATATTTTTCTTTTCATCTTGAGGGAAATTATTTTAACAAGCATGCAATGTATAACCCATACCATGAGACTAGCATACAAATAATTTTAGTTACCAACAAACTACCATATCCTTTTGGCTCTATAAACATACAAAAATGACCACATTTACCATTGCGCTACGTAAAAACACATCCTTAACATTTTCAATTCTCTACTTGAGAAAAGAAAAGGATAAAATTGAAGAGGCATATTAGACAGAAGAAGCTGATTCTAATTCAGAGGTACTGGCAACCATAGGGTTTTGATGATAATTCAGGGGACATAGGTACCTATGTCTTATGTTCCTCAGACTCTTCAAAATTGTCGTCAGGTGCATGTCGGATCCTCCAAAAGTAGTTTATTTTGGAGGATCTGACATGGGCGCAGCGACATTTTTGAAGAGTCCTAGTAACATAGCTTATGTCTATGTTCCTATTTTAATAGGAAATTTATCATAATCCTTTTAAAAGACCAAAAATATTTTAAGTTATTAAAGGCATATATTTTTAAGACAAACAGTAAAAGAATCTTAGTATATGGCTATCCGAAATATATGGAAGTCATCTTAATATGTATTTCACGCGTTGCTTACCCACATCCCTTCCCAGCCATTCTTACATCAATGATGTAATTCATCAAGTTAACCCATTGTGCAATTAATTCACATTGGACTAAACTTTTAACAAAATGCAGAAATTTCACTAGCTACTGCCGAGCAAGGCATGGATAAAATTGAGACCATCGACATACTCATCTTCACTCTTCACAGAATGGAGAGCTGAGAAAACAACTAGAAGCTAAGCTTCTTGCTGAGAGAGGGACAGTGATATGTCAAATGGGAGTGCAGAGTGCATTTCTTTACTACACATTTTATTTGAACTAAAGCAGACTAAAATTCTTATGAAATTAAAACTCCGTTCTAACATTCAAGGATAAATTGAACCATGCAAAACAAGTGATAGAAATGCTCATATATAGAAGCAGAAAAAAAGGTGTGATACAAACCGGAAAATTTAACTGCTTAAGGAGCATAACAGCTTCAGCCCTCGCTTGTATTGATTCAGAATCTGAAAATACCTTTCCCTGTAACCAAAGAAAAAGTAATGTGAAAGCTCAACTCTGATCATTTTTGCCAAGTTCTTGATAGAAACCCAAAATGGCTTGAACCAGTGTTCTGCAAAATTTGTATTCAGATTCATCTTTTTCCCTACTCCTTCAAAATTAGCCCTTAGAGAGAGGGCAGATCAAAACACTCCCCAGCATGGCAGAGATCTAAATGGTTCATAGGGATAATGAAACTTTGCTCTATTTGTTTAGAATGGAGATGAAAGGAAAGGAGAAGTAGCGCTGGACAACTCAAACACAAAATCAACAACCCCCGCCCCCGTCTATCCCATTTTTATGTGACACACTTTCCTTTTTAGTTTGTCGCAAAAAGAATGGCACCTTTCTATTTTAAAAAACAATTTAACTTTAAATCTCTCATTTACCCTTAATTAGATGATTTATAGTTGCACAAATGTCTATCTATGGCTTGTTGACGACCACAAGTTTCAAAAGTCTTTCTTTATTCTTCGTTTTCTCTCCTCCCTTTCCCTCCATCTTAACAAAATATCTAATTCAGTTTAAGTACCCAACCAACTATGGCCTCTCTTGACAAAGTAATTGCTAACTAGAAAAAAGGAGAAACCTGCAAGTGCGTTGTAATAACAGCAATTGCTTCCTCTGAGGCTCTTTTGCAATCCTGGAACGAAGAGTCTCCATATGCCTGGTGATGAAAAAGTGCTGACATTAAAGATGAGGCTTTGATGTGCATTTACATCATACAAACAGGAAAAACAGTGGAACAAAGATCACTATGCACAAACCTTGAAAATGGGCATGGCTCCAGTGTAGTATTTCACAGCATCAGCATAGGCTTCTGATTTGATACACTTTGCTAACCTAGCGGGTAGATCATATATGAACTGCTCTTTTCCACAGAAAATGAAATCCATGTAACTCACACATAACCAGAAACGAACTCTTATACAATTGATAGCAACATACAACATAAAGTTGCATTTTATCTATTTCGGAAAATAAAGTTACATGATGAACCTGAACAACCAGTCTATAAGACTGCGAAGGTAAAAATACATTTTATTTTTTTCAATTGACATTAGCATTTATTTACAACTTCACCAATCCTTTTTTGACCATTTAATCATGTGAACTATTAAGAGCTCCAAAGATCCAGTGGCTAAACTATGGAATGGATAATTCCTTCCTCCCCAGACCCCACTTGTGGGATTTCACTGGGTATGTTGTTGTTGTATAATTCCTTCTTCTTCCTAAAAACAATTTTCACTTGGTAAGTAAATTGCTCTACATATACCCCATGAATAATGAGTTCAGGTAGCTTGTACTGGAAGTAACAGATGATGCCCTTCTTCAATTAACATCTGGATCAATCTATTTCACTGCCGAATGAGCATCTTAATTTCCCTTGCTTAATTATTTTTTTTATAAGTATTTCCCTGGGTTAAATCATAAACAGTCAAAAGTCAACCAGCTCAAAATATCGGGCGTATAAAGGAAATGCTTATTCCTCTATCCTCATCACTAACAGCAAACATCAACTTAGTTGTAAAGGTTGTTATAAGAACCCACAGTTGGTAACTTCAATACTCAATAAGAAAAGACACATTTCACAATTGCGTAAAACATTGCAAGAGCTTAACACCTGACTTTAGTACCTGAACTTTGCGTAGAAGATTACGGGTCCGATGCAATTTCTCTATGTGTTCCCTCTTCTCAAAAAGAGAAGTATTGACCCCATCACTTTTAGATTGCACGGACATTATCTGCAAATAATTATTTTGAGAATGGTAACAGATTATCTGCAAATAATTGAAGAAAATCTAATTCTTGATACACATCTTTCAGTGTTTTGCTGCTTAGGTCATGATTATAACCCAAAAAAAGTTCAAAAATTCCTTAAACAAGTAAAAAGGGAAAAAAGAAATAAACAAAAACCTTTTCAAGAAGCTGCTCCATATTTGTCTCCATGCCAACAATATTGTTTTTCATCCTGGAAAGGTAATCATAAAGGTGAGTTCTTTATTAATGCCAAATGAGAATATGACAAGATAAAACCCAGTTAGTCCTGATTCAACATATAAGCTGAAGCCTAGTATAATAAGTTTAAGAAAGCTCTAACAGTTGCCTGATCCCCCTAATTGAACAGCAGAAATTGAGGATCCATGAAACATGCTATAAGTACTAACAAACTCAACCTACGTAGAGTTAAGTTGCAACTATACCCCCTAATGTTTGTCTCTCAAGGGATGGAATGGGTTCGGAACAACTTTCTAGAACATGGTTTACCTTTTAATTGTGTCTGTGGCACTTACGAACTTGTTGTAATTTTCATATACCAGCATTTGCAGGTCAGTATCAAGATTCTTTATTTCAGCAGCCATTTCAACATGCCTCTGAAGCATACCTTCCAAATTGGACTTCTGCACCTGTATGTTTGATGAAATATATGACATTCGTCCCAGACAAATGAAATCAAAAGTCATATTTATTTTTTCCACGACTAGAAAAGATGGCATGATTAAAGATCAGCTTACTCCTTTTGCAAGCAACAGATTAAGTAAAGACCTCTCTGATAAGTACAAAAGTTCGCAATACAAAAGTTTTACGGAAGACGCCTTAGTCAAAGCCAAACCAACACGGCCACTGTGTCAAAGTTTGCTCCTCTGACTTGGGTAGGCTGAGGTAAATGGGGAAGCATATTCTACTAGGAATACTGATTGATTCTATTGCAATAGACTGCTGACTGAAAGTATGACAATTCATTTTCCTTTTCTTTTCTTCCAGTTACAAGGATTAAACTGCTATGGGAATTTCATGCCTCTTCTTGAATTTTTTTAGGCTTCTGGTGAAGTTACAAAATAGACATGTCATCGGAAATTGTGTGCCGCATATCAATAGGAGCCATTACCCCATTAAACAGGGTGGAGTTCACTATTTATACCGTAGTTACTATGTATTTACATCCAAAATCCCAACTACCAATGTAGTATCTCAGGTATTGCTATTTGGTGGTAAAAGAACCCTAAGTTGTAGTATATCTTCATGATTGTTGACAATTTCTCTTTCTTTTAAAAGGTAATAATTTTATTCATACAAATGCACAATAGATGACTGTTCTAATCAAAAGCTTTACAGTTTCTATTTACCAAGAAAATAAATTACAGTTTCAGCTCCAAATAGCTCAAAAAGTTAAGTAGATCTTAAAAACTAGAAACATAGTGCTGCCTGCTCTGAAGAAAAGGAAAAAAAAAGAATATCCAAACATTTTCTCGTAAAGCTGTAAGAATTAATTACTACAGTCAGGCCTCTCTATATACTGGTCATCCTCCACAACAACATTTCACTATAGCAGCCAAGTTAGTTTTTGGAACCGATTTTTAATCTTATGTTATATTATATGTTCTCAATAACAACATTTCACTATATCAGCCAAAAAATATGTTATAGAGCTTTGTCTGTATATGTTCAAAACAGTTTATTTTCTCTTTCCAAAGACGTTGATCCAAACAAAGAAGAGTGAGCAATCCAGATTTATCCTAGTTTTTACGTATTGCCTTGCCATGTTTATTGATGATGCTATACGAGTCAATTTAAATAGATTGGGAAAAAGGAAAACAGGGAAGTCAAGATTAACTTGGTAGGAATTTGTAAATTAAACTGAAGGAGCAACCACATTCACATTTTTAGCATTCTTTCTTTTTCAATGGTACCTAAAACACGTAAATGGTACAAGGATTTGCCTGTGTTAGGTTGGGGTAAGACCTAAGAGTAACTACTGTAGCCTTTCTTTGTTTAGCTCGCATAAATGAGCTTGGCCGAATTTGGCGTAGTTAAGTACTATGACTTCTCTCATTTCCTGCTAGTGGATCAGTCTCGTACTCACAGTACTATACATTCCGTCATCCACTGCAGTTAAGGGTTAAGGATAGGCTCCAGTTACTTTAGTGGAGAATGATATTAGATGTGCACATAGATGAAGAAGCTGCAAGAACCTTCCAGGCCTTGAAGCTAATAACTCTAACAGGTGTATTACCAAAGAAGAATCTTTTCTTCACCTCCATAAGTTGGGAAGCTAAGAAATTAAGCCATTATTGCAAGCTTGTAGATGGGGGATGCAATTTCTGGTTTTTGAAGAAGAACAAAGAAAAAGCTGATATCTTTGAGACGTTGATGCAACAGAAATTTGCATAAGCAATAATCCCGTTATGTAACTTGCTTAGTTGAACATGGAATTTCCTGAAGACCAACAGGTAAAGTTTGGATGGAAAAGATAAATATGGTTCATTATGTTACTCCATTGTTCATTAAACAATCAAAGAGTTATGTTCCATGTCCAAAACCACATTATCATCTACTTACTCCTCCATCCTTACAAAAGCATTACTTCACAAAGTAAGATAGATGATCAAACGCCTGAACCTTTCTAAACTCACATATCCTCTTAATACCATTTTCTTAGTCCTCCTTCTACCATTATTTAAGTACGAACACCATCAAATCGAAACAACATCTTTCTAAGACATTTTTCGTCTAAACAAGTCTTAAAATCTTTTAATTTTGTAGTGTACACAGACATACTTCCTTGGAACTACAGAATTCAATAAAATTATTGTTTTATTAATTAAAATAAAAAATTGATCTTTTTCCAGGATAGCCATATTCTAAGCTAGCATTTAGCCATAGATTTTGGATCAGATTTTGAATATCTGTTTGGTCAAAGATTTTGGATCAAATCCTGAATATCTGTCTTAAAAAAAAAAATCAGCAAGTTCTTTCCAAGTAAAATGGATGTCCAATCACAACTTCAAAAACTCAAATTTTCAAGTTTCAACTTCAAAATCGATCAAATAAGAGCTTAAATTGCTAAAAAGAAGTTATAAATCAAACTAAAACTAATTCAACCCAAAAAAAAAATTCAAATTTAATCCACAGCAAAATGAAGAAGCAAGCAAGTAAATGAGAGAACATACAAGTAAATTCATGTACTGATCGGCATCGAAGGCAGTAGTGTTAATGGTATCCAAAGTTGCGAATCTGGAAGAAGTATTAGGCGGAACTGAAGTAGAATTAGGATCTGGAGAGTAAAAGCTCGATAATAGATCTCTCATTCTCTTCGCTTTATCATCAATCGGTACTTCATCATCTACACCCATTGTTTTTGGTCTTCACGAATTCAATATCAGTTACTTTAGCTTCACAAATACTTCAATGGCAGACTGAAGAATTTGAGATCTATCAGTCGTTTAGCTATGGCAGTGAAAAAAAATTGACTTGGAGAAGATGACTCCACATAATTTATTGAAACTTCATAATAGTCCCTTAAGTTTGAAGTTCTATTCAATTACTCCTGAAATTTTTTTCCTATTCTTTTATTATCTCATGAACAAATGTACTTCTTAACTTTACGATTTAAAAAAAAAGAAAAGACAAGTTTACCTTTATTGTCTAACAAATTGAGTGTATTTATTTTGAATTTTTTTAAAAAGACAAAAAAGTGACCCTCATAAGACTGAATTAGAAAATAATAGGTGAAGTAACTTTTTAAAGACATGTGATATATTTTTAAAAAAAATAGTTCAATAAATATAAGATAATCTATGAAAAGGATAAACATGTTCTATTTATAAACATAGGGGTCCATTTTTTTAAAAACTTGAGATGGACTAGAAATGTTATACAAATGAAATTTATGTTACATGTTGTGATGAAAAGCATATAATGCATAATTCAAATTTAAAAGATAATGGATACATCACCTTAATCCTTTTTTTCAATTAATATATTAGCCTTTGAAAGATAATGGATACATCACCTTAATCCTTTTTTTTTCAATTAATATATTAGCCTTCTTTTGTAATAACATTATGTGACATATTTAAAATCATAAAATTTTAAAAATTAATTTTATTTTTTACCAGATCAAATTAAGACAAATATTTTCTCTCAAGTCAAAGATATTGGAGACTTGAATAATAACAACATTTTTGAAGGCATAATAAAAACATGGGATCATGTACTATTAAATTAAAAAATATTTTGAAATTAAGAGAAAATATATATAAGGAAAGATAGAAGAAACTTACCTAATATTAGTAGGTTTATTAGCTGTCATCCTACAGCCAACCATATTACACCTATGACACAACTTTCCTTAAAATAATAATAAAAAGTTTGCTCTTCTCCCCTATATAAACCCCATTCTCTCTTCCTTTATAACATTCTTTCAACCTTTTGGTTCTACAACTTCCCTCTTTGCAAAGGTAAGCTTCATTCTCCTTTACCCTTTTTCCTTTTTTGCTTTCTTTATTTTGTGTGTTTTGTTTTAGATTTTTTGTTTGTTCTTTATGTTTTTTTTTAGTTCTTTTGTTTGTTTTGTTTGATGATTGTTCAATTTGTGTTGATGGTAAAGAGAAATTGGATCTTATGCCTAAAAAGATTTGAACTTTTTCAAACTGAGAAAAGAAAAAAGATTTGAAGTTAAGTACTTTTACCCCTTTATATAGGTATTAGAAAGCTCTTCTGTTTGTTTTGTTTGATGATTTTCCAATTTGTGTTGATGGTAAAGAGTAGATGGATCTTATGCCTATAAAGTTTTGAACTTTTTTATCTGAGAAAGAGAAAAAAGATTTGAACTTTAGTACTTTTACCCCTTTATATAGGAATTAGAAAGTTCTTCTGTTTGCTTTGTTTGATGATTTTCCAATTTGTGTTGATGGTAAAGAGTAGATGGATCTCATGCCTAAAGAGATTTTAACTTTTTTAACTGGGAAAAGAAAAAAAAGGATTTGAACTTTAGAATTAGAAAGTTCTTCTGTTTGTTTTGTTTGATGATCTTCCAATTTGTGTTGATGGTAAAGAGAAGATGGATCTTGAACTTTTTTATCTGAGAAAGAGAAAAAAAATTGAACTTTAATTCTTTTACCCCTTTATATAGGGTTTAGAAAGTTCTTCTGTTTGTTTTGTTTGATGATTTTCCAATTTGTGTTGATGGTAAAGAGTAGATGGATCTCATGCCTAAAAAGATTTGAACTTTTTTAACTGAGAAAAGAAAAAAGATTTGAACTTTAGAACTTCTACCCCTTTTTTATGGGATTAGAATAAAAACAACCAACTTTATTGAGCAGGTTAAACATCTGATATCAATTGATTTGGTGACCCTTAATTTAGTGACATTTGTTTTAGGGTTTGCAAAAACAGTAATTTGGTTGAGTTCTTTCAGCAAAAAAAATAGAACTCTTTATCAAAGATCTTCAAACTCACATTTCCAAATCTTTCAAAAATCTAAAAGGATTTGAAGACTAGTTTTTAATTTTGCTGAAAGATTTGAAGGATTTTGTGTAAGGTCTGTGCACACAGTACACACTACCCTCCCTAGATCCCACTTGTGGAATTACACTTGTATGTTGTTGATGTTGTTGTTATTTTTGTTGTATTTGAAGAATTAAGTAGAGAAATCTTTAAAAGGTTAGAATTTTGTTGAGGTAGCAGAACATATGTTGTTGTGGTTATGTTCTTTTTGTGGTTGAATTTTGTTTTTGCCTTTTGATCACGTTTCTGAAAAGTTTTCTAATATAGTCTGTTGTGTTTGATTGCAGATCATTTTTGTGAATACTTTCATTTGCTGTCTGGATTTGGATATTCTACTCAGGAAACTATTGGTTTCTTTGAAGATTGATTGGGGTTTCGTACAAAGTTCCAATGTTTTATTCTTAGTTTCAAAATTTCTTCATGTCATTCTCTATTCGGGTGCGTCGAGTTCGGATTCTGCATTCTTTCTCAGTAGTCTTTCTTTACTGGTTCTACGTGTTTTCATGAACTAGCCCTCATCATTGTCTTTTCCCAATTTGATATAGAAATTCCATAGCCACACTATCAAAAGTTTGGTGCTTTAACTAATTATATTTATACATAGTTACCTGTTATTCCATTTTTTTTATCATTCATCCAATCTGCCTGAGAGGCATGGCTTCGACTCCACAATTGGTGAGTTCTGGTTCAGATGCAGACCAGAGGTATGCAAAGTTTGACGAAAGGAAAAGGAAGAGAATGGAATCCAACCGTGAGTCGGCCAAGAGGTCACGGATGAAGAAGCAGCAGCGTTTGAAGGAGTTAAGTAGCGAAACAACACAGCTGCAGAACCAGAACAGTATCTGCCACGATAAGATTGATTCTGTTGAAAGGAACTATCGTGCCATTGATGCAGAGAACAACGTGCTGAGGGCTCAGCTGGCAGAATTGACTGAACGGTTGAATTCACTGAACTCCCTCACCCAATTTTGGGCTGATACTACTGGATTTCCTGTGGACATTCCTGAAATTCCCGACACTTTGCTGGAGCCATGGCAATTGCCTTGCCCAATTCAACCTATCACTGCCTCTGATATGTTCCAGTTTTGAGCTGCTGGTCTGATGATTTACGAGAATGGAATAGAGAAAAGCGTATTAAATATCTAGTTTGATATTAGCAATGTAGCTTTTGTTTCTGACTAGTCATGGTTGGTTTTGGCTATTAATCGGTATCTGAATATCTAGTTTGTTGTTTTTAGTATTTTGTCGACTTTATTTAGTCTGTTTGATTATATATGCATGTTTTGGAGTACTATGAATGAGATGGCCCTTCTTATTTCTATGAAATTGCTGTGTTCATTCTGTGATATTGTGGATTTGTTTATCCTATTTTTTACATGCTTCATGTGTTCACTGTTTTGATCATTGGATGGCAATGCTTATAGGGCAAAAAGTTTTCACAAGGAACTTTTTATCTGGTCCTTTGATTTGTTCAAGTGTTATGTCTTCCCATCTGTCGTCTTTGTGGACAGGTATTTGGCATCTGTGTAGGTGGGAGATAGCATGTACTCATAAAGTTAGATTGGATTGGTGGTTGTGGACGGTATAAGCTGATTCGGATAACATGATTATTGATCATTGGGTTTTGATCCTCGTCTGCAAGTTCTAAAGTAACTCATATTGGAGTTATAAGTTACTTGAATCAAATTGATATAATTATGAATGAATTTTTATAAATATATATAATCCCATATGCTAGAGTAGTGCTGTGCATACACAACTTCATCCGGTGGAAAAACTATTTTCAATTTCATGTTCATTCAAACTATATCGCATAAATTAAAACTCGTTCAAGTAGGTATAATTAAACACCATACATAAGAGAAGATTAAGTTTTGCAATATTTGATAAAACAGAGTATCAAATTATCATTTGAAAGAAAATACAACACATGACTACTATTATCATAATCATAATCAATTATCATAAGTGCGGCATTCATCCGTTTCTGGATTATCCTTACAATAATTCTCCAGCACATCTGATTCCTTCTTCCTATCCCTCGCATGGCTCGCCGCCGCACTCGTCTCTTCCACCACATCCCACGCCGCCTTACACTCACCGCTCACCGGATCCTCCGCACAAGCTTCTTCAGCTTCTTTAACACTTTCCGCAACTAAATCAGATAGCTTCTTATCCGGAACTACTCTGGGTACTACTACATACATCCTCCCGTAACTGAATTGACCTGATTTCTTCCATGGACTGTTTAGGGTTGGGAATTTCAACGGTTGAATTTTAGGGGAATCGGATGAAATTCTTGGGGTTGTGATACTAACACCAGCTATGGACGCCATTCTTTTTTGCTCTGTGTTAAGGTGAAGAAGAAGAAGATATTTTTTCTTATTGGGTTGGGAAATGAAATTATCTTTTTTAGGATAGGAGATTGGTATATATTATCAAAGATGAAATGAGTAATGAACACACATTTCTTATCATTTTGTTGGCCAATGGTTAACATCCACGTCATGAAGATGACATCCAAAGATATTTTGTTGTTAAAAATATCTTTATTGTTATATTTAAATTTTATTAAAATGTATCTTTACATTAATAAGATCCGTGAAGTCACAAGATGAATTGTCAAGTAAATAAATGCGATTGTTGCTCTGTGGCAATACGGATTCAACTCACTCCTTTTCACTTAGGGTGCCATAGCAAGTCAGTCATCAGATGAATTGTCGAGTAAATAAATTAGAATTAGACACGATTGTTGCTATGTGGCAATACAGATTCAACTCACTCCTATTCACTTCAGGCTGCCATAGCATGTTGAAAATAATGAGGGACATATTGCACGTAATTACTCCCTTAATTGGGGATTGTATTGCCTTACTTTTCGACCGATACAAAAAAGTCTCATTTAGGATTGATTTGGGGGTTGTATCGCCTTGCCTTTATAAAAAAAAAAAAAAAAAACTCATTTAGGAATGATTTTGTGTAATCCATGCTATCTTATTATTATTTTTGACTATTGTATCTAATAATCTTATATTTTCCTTTATTATCTTTGTACAATAAGTTCGTATTCTTTTTATATCAATTTTACATTAAAAAGAAAACAAACATACAATATTCAAATATTGTATTCATTAAAATAATTATGTAGAATACACTTTGTGCTATTAAACCATATGTATCAAATGAGTTCCATTCATTAGTGTCATGGTTACTAGTGTTGTTTTCGGTCAACTAGTTCTGAGTCATGAGCTATCAGGTTGAAATTCCAACGAAGGTCTCAACCTTAATAAATAAGATTGTCTAATACATGTAGTGGAATTGAGGTGGTGGATATTTGTGAAATTAGTTTAAAAAAACTGATCCGAACAACACAATATTCAAAGGGAAAAAAAAAAGTAACAACTATTTAAACAAAGTGGTACGATGAAGTTTATTACTATTCCATTTACATGCTGCACAGCCATTTGCTTGCTAGTATTTTCTTGGAATTGCGTTTCGCCATAGACAGTGAAGCTCGAAAGTTGAGAGCTTTTCTCCGCTCTCAAATTTAGTCCATTAATGCTTCAAAGTATGAAACTTTGCTGCTTTTAATGGGCAGAGATGTTCATCATCTTCTTAGTCTTGTTAAAAAGTACCAAAACTATCGCAAAGCAATTCAGCAAATTCATACTCAGTTAATATTCACCACTGCAGAAAACAGCTCTAACTCAACTTCTTCAATACCCATTTTATTAACTCTCTGGAACTCTTTAATTCGACATTACTCTCTTGGTATTGCCCCACAAGAATCTTTTTTTCTGTTCAAACAATTGCGGTTACAGTATCACCCCATTATCTTTTTTGATAGCTTTACATATTCATTCTTGATTAAAGGGTCAGCTAATTTAGGGAAGTTTTGTATTGGGAAGCAGATTCATTGTTTGAGTTTGAAGGATGGATTTGAATCCCATGTTTATGTGCAAACTGCATTGGTTAATATGTATGGGGAATGTGGGTTGGTTGGTGAAGCCAAGAAGGTGTTTGATGAAATGCCTGTGAGAAATTCTGTGACTTGGAATGCTTTGATCAGTGGTTGTATTAAATGGGGTGATGTTAAGGTTGCTCGGGCTGTGTTTGATGTAATGCCGGAGAAGAATGTTATTTCATGGACGGGTCTTATCGATGGGTATACGAGGATGGGTCGGTTTAACGAGGCTTTGTCATTGTTTCGGGAAATGGTTGTGGTTGAGGGGATTAAACCGAGTGAAGTGACTCTTTTGGCGATTTTCCCTGCTATTTGGAATGTTCGGTGTCTAGAGTGTTGCGGAATGATTCATGCTTATGGGGAGAAAAGTGGTATTGATGTGTTTGATATTCGTGTTATGAATTCGCTTGTGGATGCTTATGCTAAGTCTGGAAGTATAGACGATGCTGTGAAAGTTTTCGAGGATATATCGGATGAAAGAAGGAATTTGGTCTCATGGACGTCAATAATATCAGGATATGCAATGCATGGGATGGCAAAAGAAGCTTCTGATAGTTATAAGATGATGGTGGATGCAGGTATTGAACCAAATTGCATAACGTTTTTGAGTATGCTCAATGCTTGCAGTCATGGAGGTTTGGTGGATGAGGGGCTCGAGTTTCTCAGAAAGATGGTTGATGAGTTTGGGATTCAACCAGACATTAAGCATTATGGATGCTTGATTGACATGTTAGGGAGGGAAGGTAGGTTAGAAGAAGCAGAAAAGATAGCATTGGAGATACCTAATACAATGTCTAATGTTGTGATTTGGAGAACACTATTAGGTGCTTGTAGTTTTCATGATAATGCAGATATGGGAGAAAGAGTTTTGCAGAAGATCATGGAGATGGAAAAAAAATATGGTGGCGATTATGTGCTTCTTTCTAATATCCTTGCAGGTATGGGAAGGTATGTGGATTCTGAGGGTGTGAGGAGAGTGATGGATGAACAAAATGCATTTAAAGCTCCTGGTGTTAGCTTTGCTTAATCTGAGATTGTAAACTGACTGATTCATTATTCATAAATCACATTTTCCTTGACGTGGTTCTTTTACTGGAAACAGGACCAGCACCAAATTGGTGTTTTCTGCATTTCTTAGTTTATTCTCATTTAGTCCGTTGGTTGAACTAATCTAAGAGCTTTTGTTAAGAGCAAGTTGCCTCCTAAAAAAGGCAGCCTGATGCGGAAGCACAAGGGATAAAAAAGGCAGCTTGGTGCACAAAGCATCCTAGAGATATAGCCTTCTATCCATGATAGATTTAGGTTACATCGTACAAGCATAGTTTTTTGAAAAATCATGTAGATACCCAAGATGATGCCAGATATAGTAACACCACAACAACAACATCCCAATCGCAAGCAAGTTGGGATTGTTTGGGATCGGTTATATAAATCCTCACTTACTATGTTGCTCCATTTAATCTCATCGCAGAGCAATATTATATGCAATAAAATGAAAAAAAAAGTTCTCTGCAATTTTTCTGGTATATAAATCTTCAGCTGATATAAAATAATTCTTTGAATACATAGGACCTTACTAAATGTACTAATATGGCTGAAACATATTGCCAACTAGTTGGTATCACTTATATTTATCTTTCCATTGTGCCCTGTTTCTCGGTAGGCCTACATGAATTCCAAGAGATTGTAGGTCTTTCGAGGCAACTTCCTTCCATGTGATTTTAGGTCTATCTTGTCCCATTTTTAACACCTTTACTCGCCATAATTGACACAGAGGCCAACGCAAGACATAACCCAACCATCTCAAGCATTTTCTCTTGTTTTATCCTCAAATGTGTGTTTGCTTGCACCTTATGCCTAGCTACAACAACTCTAAGGGTAGAGCATCCTACTAATTTCCTTAACATGGAATTGTCCTTGAAGTTCCCCTTTTCAATGTCTTTACAAAAACTTCCAAATAGAAACAGATTCAATGGGTGTTCCCTTCCATCCAACTAGGAGGGCCTTTCCATCATTTTGAACAATGCAGGAACTGCCATGGGAAAATTGCTTGAGAATCAGATTTGCTTGATATCGAGATGACTCGCTGAGCTCCATTTCCACCATTCCAAACCTCGCAAAGTATGCTCTCCATACATCAAGCTTTACATTCCGAGTGAACCTTTCTGCACCCTCAGCTGCAACCATATTCCGGATTCCTTCACCAATGTGAAATACTTCAATCCTCTTTCTGACCAAATTGTCTCTATCCATGCAGTCTTCAAAGCAATCAAAAAGCACACTATAAAAGAAAAGTGCCTCCACAAAACGGTTCAAAAATGAAGGTGAATTATGGTTTGCTTCAACTTCACAGACAACAACCACAGATGGTCTTAATCCTCTGATTAGTCGCATTGTGTTGTCCAAATAATCTTGCCTGCAGATCATTGTTCTTAGTACAGTGTAACAATAGACAGCTACAGTTTCATCTGCTTTAACATTGACTGATTCTGCCTTGAGATCTTTCATGTCAGACATAAAGACCATATCAAATGAAAAGGGAAGATTCAAGGATTTGGCAAAACTTTTTAATCTCTTGCCTGTTTCTTCGATCTTCTCTTTTTCTTGGTGTCCAATGGCTGTTATCTTCAGAAGTTCAATTGGACAGTCACGTCGTTCTGAAAGAGCTTGCATCAATCCTGTACACTGAATTCCACTTCTGATATTAAAGTCAACCAAATGGATCTTGGTTGCACCTTTAACATTTTCAACTATTGCCTGATTTCCCGCGAATTGCATTACTTGACTGAAGGGAAGTTCTGTATGGCATGTTAAGGATTCAGGTGTATTACCTAATGCCAGAGTGCTTAAAAACCCTAACTTTCTTTCAAAACATGGGGACCTTCCTATTTCTCGATCAATCCTTTCTTGTAAAGCTTCACCAAAATAGAAACAAAGTCTCTGGATTGGATTACCTATTCAAGATATAAACAAGTAAGTAAATGTGTACTCTCTCTAATAGCTTAAGCTTTTAGACGACATGAAACACAATTCAATGTTACCTGTAGCAGATGCCTTCCACAGGCAGTGTGCAATAGATTGGCTAGCCAAATGAAATTGCTGCTGATCCACTTCTTCTGCAGCAGCTAGAAGGAGGTGAACAAGTTCCATGTCCTTTGTTTGCTCTATGGAAAGGCCCAAAAGTGATGAAGCATACGGATGTATAAACATAGAAAGACCATCTACCCTTTGGGTGGAGTACTGGATATATCTTTCTCCAGCAACTCGTAAGATTTCTTCAGTTGACAACTTAGGTATGTTACTTACACAAGCCTCGTTGCTGAGTAATACGTTGCTCAAGTTTTCCTGGTCACTTGGTTTCTTGAACAATCTCCCACAATTGTTCAAGAGCTCCAAAGATGCTAAAGAAATGGAATTTGTTTTCTCTCCATGGAAATTGTCAAGCCTTGGCTCCTGAGGCTGAATCCCATTAGATGCTTCGGGGGTCGTTTGAATTTGGATAGGCTGCAGGGGCAAGTCCATGTTGGAAGAATCATCACTTTGTGTCCAGTGATCTGAAATGCTTTGTTGCTGATCTTCCAATGACTGAACTTGTTTGTCAGATGTATTATCTTGATATTTAAGGTCAAATACAGTGTAAAGAGAATCAAGATCCTCACTGTCCAATTCAAACCAAGGATCTACGGCGCCATTGTTGATCAATTCATTTCTCCCACACTCTTGAACATGATTGTGACCACGCTGGAAAACACTGAAATCAATGGTGGGGATTGGGATTTGATCCATGATCCCAATTCCAGGACCAGTTAAAGTGGAGACTTGATCAAATTTTTAGTCTTGGTGATGTTTGGCTTTCAATAACCTGTGTTTTACTTATATCAAGGGAATACACTCAGTATGACCTCAACAAGGATGAAAGTGAAGTTCTTGTCCTCGCGTAACAAAATAACCTGGTCATGGTGAAAGTTTAAAAGATTGAAACCGCGGTGATTTTGTTTCCATGGCTGAGACAAGCAGAAAGTCCAGATGAAAGATAGTCCTCTTAACAGAATTGTATTGTTTGTATCTCTTAGAGCAACTTTCACTGAGATAGCCAAGATCATATTAAGGATTTATGCATTTGGACTCTATGCTTGGGACAATGAGAAACTTTTTAAAAGGCATAATGTCATGGTTAGAAAGAAATGACAAAAGAGATAAGTTAATCACAAAAAAGAAAGTTTGCAGGCCAAATGTTTGTCTGAGAACAATGACATGCAATGTTGAGTGACTTGTGTTTGTGAATACAAGTTCAAGCCCTACATCAAGCAAACTAACTCTGGTATTTAAGTGGAGAGGGATAGAGGAACGGGCCCATGTATTCAAGCTGTGGCTGGCCCAAAGGGTCTACACCCAACAGATTCCTCGATAACAACAACAACAAACTCAATGAAATCCCACAAGTGGGGTCTGGAGGTAGAGATTATGAAGACCCTTGGCTTTGTCGGTAATAAAAGAAATGAATATTTGTATTTGCATTTGTTTAACTCAAAAATAGAAAAAATACATATATGTCCCCTTCTTTGACAAAGCAAGTTCTGTTTAACAATCAACATTACAACTGTCTTAACAGAGACAGGAACAGAAAATGTCAAAATAATTAGACCTTTTCATCATTTCTTGTACAACAGCCTGCATTGTCTGAATCAACCATAATATTCCCACAAAACAACACAAAATTTAGCCAAATTAGTCCCTTCACTACCTTAACCATACCAATTGCCACAGTCACATAATACAACCACCAACCAACAAAATCAACCAAACCAACACTACTACCAAATAAGTCTCTTTTCACCTCAGCCACAACCACTAAAGACTCAACTTCATCCCCTAACTTACACCACCACAAAATACCAAAACTCATTGCCATAGCCACCTTCTCAACATACCTATCCTCTGTCTCAACGCCAAAAATTGTGTCATCCACCACCGGTTTCACTACTTTCTTGGACCAAAACAACGTTGTCGCATGCAATCCCATGAAAAACAAACTTCTCGTCAATAAATATAATCTTTCGTGACTAAAACTAGTACCATCTATTCCAACAGCTATACTTCCTTCTATGCCTATGCACACACAAATTTGAAATGTGAAAAGTAAAAACCACGACATATAAAGACGAGATTTTGAAATAGACAGAGTTCGTCCTGTCAAGCATTGAGTCAAAGCAGAAATGCTGACAAGTGGAGTTAGTAGTCGAAGAAAAATAGGATTTGCATAGAGAAAGAGCTTGACAAGTAGTGTATCGGGCTCCGTGTAATCTGATGTGGCAATGAGATAGCGAGTGACTGACAGCCTAGCGAGGACGATAAAGGAGAGAGGAAGGAGAAGGCTGAGGAGGATAATGGTAAGGCATTGAAATGACTCTCTTAACATATTCACAACATAGTCGTTTGAGACTGAAACGACTTTCTTCTCTGGTTGTTGATAGAATTCTAAACTCGAATCCATTTAATGTAACTTATACTTAGTTAACAACAAGAAAAAAAGATTATTATTTTTTTTGGTTAGCAACAGGATTTGAGAAGTACATAAAGGGATGAGGAGTATATATAATTTGATCAAAAAATTATAAAGTGGTTGTCACGATGATATTCTTTGCATAAGGTTGACATATGATATTTAAAGAATTTGGTGTGTATAATTTTTATTCCAATTATGTACGGTACTTTACTTTATTATTTTTTTCAACAAATTTGGTGGTCATATATTCATGATTAAGTGTTTCCTTTATTCTATTTCCTAATTTGATTTAACACTCAACATAGTGATAAGCAGCGACGTAATACTTCATTGAGAAATTATACGGTATATATAGAAAATTATATTATGTTTGTACGTAAAAAATTACAATACTTTTTTTTTAATCTTTAGGTACGGGTGATAAGTTGCTTAAATTTATTTAGAAATGTGTGGAGCGAAATTGTCTTATGACATGCACTAACCTAAGTTTTTGGCGAAATTTTGTTCAAAATAAGTAACCCTTTCGATCCATTAAATATGTGTTGGATAACTGACCATTTAAAAATGGATTAAGTATGAATATTATCCATATTATTCACTAACAATGTATATTCATAAGTCGATATTATCAATACTTTGCTTGTTATTTAAATTTTTTTATGAGTTTTTACTCTATGAGAGTCTAAGATTATTTAGATATTTACCTTGTGTTCACTTTATTATTTTTATTTAACCCACTCATATATGTTCGCCATTTATGCACATTAAAAATTTTTGCGCCAAAAGAGGAAGGAATTTGTTTTTCTATTTTCATGAAGTTCACGGGTCGGTTATAATCAATTAATCTCTATATAAAGGAATTCAAATTAATTAAGTCGATTTCTAAATATTAGGGTTAAATCAAAGTAATCAAGTCGATTTTTGTCATTCTTATAAAAATATGTAATATACACTTCAAACACATATTCCAGACAACAAGTGGCAAATATTCATGAAGAACTGATGACTTTGACCAATCAAAATTAGACATTATGCATTGTTTATTTGCATTCTAATTAACATTAAACATAGTTTAATATTTGCAACTTAACCATTGTTGTTAGATACTAATTACTATTACTTAGACTTGTATTGTTCCTTTTTGCAGAGAAAAATCTTAAATTATAAGTGTTTGATCGTGACAACGATAAATGCTACCAAAAGCAACGTGATGGCATTATACATGTGGCCTTTTACTTCTTCACCTATACTAGATTCTAAGATTTGGATTTGGCCCTTAAAATAGAATATAGTTATAATCTAATTAATTAATTAAACAACCACAAAGGACGTAGACAATATTTGGCTTTTGCATCCAAAAACAGGCCTCAATTAATACATCGCATACCTACTACTTCCCACTAGCACATATATTGTGTGCACTTCGGCTGATTCACCTAGTACCTATGACTCTTCTAATACTTGTTACCTACCACCAGCACGGAAACTTGGTAACTGTCCAATCAGATACCCGAGTGGTCGTGTTAACATGATTTGTAACTATTAACAAAGCTACAAGGCACGGGAAATTACACTCAACAACCTTGAAAAGCAAGCGAGGTCAAAAGTTCAAAATCAACCACCTCCAAGGCGTATCACCCATCAAGTCATACAACTGTATAGAAGGAAAGAAATCATGAAGACAAAAGCAGCTCTATACAAAAGTTAAAGATGAATTATTTGGTGCTTTACTATTTTTGGTGTAAACAAGAATACCTAGAGGAAGCAGAATCAACTTTAGATGTCTTAGATTACAAATAGCAAGCTTATAGATCCTCTTTTGTAATTTGTTTGTACAGCTTGTGTAGACATCATCTCATATATTACTGTTACCATTCTCAGAAATATTTTATGCAAAATTTAATCTCAGCTTACTAGTCACAAGTATGGCATTACCACAGCTCAAACCATAGCTATGATGAGCTCAACAATTAAATGGAGCAGCATTTTATGAAATGCAATCAAAAGTACCCAAAAGAAATAGACGAAGTCAACAAACCGATATAAAGTGATTACAACTTCCCATAGCAGCCAGATTACAAAGTGTTCAAGAAATGTTTGATTGGGAAGGCTAAAATCAACCATAACACAGACCAATAGTTTTGGAAGATGATCCATGGAGTAATTCACAAATACAAAAGAAAACAGTAACCAACAAGAAATAATAGCACTCTCCTCAATAAAACCTGCATATGTCACAACTAAACTATGTTAGCAGGCCTTTTAATCCTTCATCTTTTCATGAATTGCCTTGTAGCACTTAAGACTGCAAAGACGAAGGTTTGACTTCGGATCCCGGTAATTGGATGGGTTCACACAGGAAGGACCAGCACATTTTTCACGAGGGGGAGGATAACTGGAATATAGCAACAAAACCACAAAGCACAAACAGTAAGTAAGGCTCAATGATATCCAGACTCCAGCCATACCGAAATACTACTGTACAAAATGAGGACGAAAGAGAAGGGGCGACAATCCTTACCTGCAAGGCTTAGAGTCAAAAATACTTGGCAAACCCATATCATGAGGGAATGTAACAACAGTTCCAGTTGGGCCCATAACTGTTCTGATAGTGTTTGGTGCAAGCTCTTTGGCAGACTTCTCCTGCAGGATACAACAATTAATTGATCATTAGCTTGATAACATTAACGAAGTTGCAGCCTAGCAAACACATGGAATGATACCTGTGCCAACTCTTCCTGCTGCTTCTTTATTTTCTCTTGCTTCTTCTTGTTGGAATCTTGACCTAGTATTTTTCTAATTGCCTCAGCCTGCAAGATTCAACAAGTTATGTTCATTTCAGCATCATAAAATCTAAAAAAACGTGATACGTCAAAAGCAAGAACAAAAACAAGGGCAAACTTCTGATTCCCGAGCTGCCTCCTCATATCGTATTCTACGTTTCTGAGCAGCCTTTGCTCTTTTCAGTTGCTGCTCAACATCTGAGAGATTCTCCTTTTGTTCTGCAAAAATAGCAGGGATGACGACAAATTTTGTACTATCAGAAAAGGTACTTGAGGAATGGGACAACACTGCAAGACATGAGTAAACACAAAATTTTCTCACTTTGAGGTGGTGATGGAGGACAACCGTAGGGATACCCAATCTGATTCACAGAAGTAGCAGATGAATCCCTTCTTGATAGAAGAGCCCGTTGTCGTGTTGTAAGACTTATTTCACTCTTTGTTTCAACCGATGTCGAATAGGACTCCTTCATTTGCTTCTCCTTCTTCTTTGTCCGCTTGGCCTCTCCATCAGACAATAGTTCTTCCTCCTCATAATCAGGATCCTCAGAACCTCGATTTGATTTTCTGTTAACTTCTTTGCCAGACAGAAGAGCCTGTTGTCGTGGACATGTTGTAAGACTTATTTCACTCTTTGTTTCAGCCGGTGTCTCATAGGACTCCATTTGTTTATCCTTCTTCTTTGTCCGCTTGGCCTCTCCATCAGACAATAGTTCTTCCTCCTCATAATCAGTATACTCAGAACCTTGATTTGATATTCTTTTAACTTCTTTGCCTGACCTTCCAATATCTTCCAACATTTCATACTTATCGACCTTCAAACCCCCGGAAAGACTTCTTGTCTTAGTTAGTTCTTCCCCCACATTACGCTTCTCCAAGTAGTGAATCTCATCCTCCTCATCAAGCTCATCCAAAATAAGCCTCCTTCGCCTGTGGACCTTACGATTTTGATGTGGCTTGTCTCCTTGTTTTTTAAACACATTCTTCATCGGCATCTTCTTCATATTGCTTTTGCTAGCACCAAAAGTGCCTCCTGGGAAACCCTTGCACGAAATTCCTTTCGACCTACTTTTCTTATCTGCAAGAGGACCGTCTTCACTTGAATTGTCCTGAAACCCAGAGAGACGATTCAAATGAAAGATCAGCATTACCAGGATTATTAAAAGATAATCTATTGTCACATAATAGCCATACACATAGGTAAATGAACAATGGAATAATCACAAGTCGCATTTTTAAAGAAATTGCAATGACTAACTTTCTTGCTCACTAATTTGGAAAGGAAGTAGTGAATCTCCAAATTAGCTACAAAAAGAATGCTTCTTGGACACATTCATTATTCATCCCCTGAGAATAACCAAATTTAGATGTTGCTTTATGTGTTCTCTTTTCCATATTTTGGATACTAGACGGAAACTAGTATTCCCTCCATCCATGTTTACTTGTTCATGTTTGACTTGGCACACCCCTTAAAAAGCAATAAATAAAAAAATAGTTTTACAATATCAACCCTACTTCTTATAAGTATCTCACTCATTGAGAAATGAATAGGAAATAATTAGTACTAAATAATAAAGGTAAAAAAGGTATAAATTGATAAATTATCTCTTGATTTTCTAAATTGGACAAGTAAAAGTGGACGGACGGAGCAGGTGGCAAATTCTTATGTGGCCTCTCCTCGAAACCAACCATAATTTCTACTAGACAATATCTGACAAAATATAATTAAGATTCGGTGGATTTAGAGAATTCAAAAGATTAAGTCGAGTGTGCTATAAACCTGAGGAGTGAGATTCTGCCGAGGCTGAGAGGCATCAGAGGGTTGTGCACTTTTAGAAGACAATAAACTGCCAGATGATCCATAAGAACTGTTTTTGGTTTGAATAATGCCAGTCGCTCCACCAATTTTCAGCTTCAACTTTTCCACCTTGCTATCATTAGCTACACCGTCCCTAGCATTCCCCAACTGCCTAACAGACGCACCATGCCTGGGATTCGTATCATCTCCTGCACATGCATTATCATATGTCGCGCTAGATCCCCCATCCTCCTTGTTCTTTTTAGAAGAATAATCACCTTTGAACCTGTTAGCAGAAGAATCTCTAGATATAGAGTAATTGAGGTTGTCGATTCTCCCTCCTGCATTAGCATCATCACTATACTCATCGCTAGAGGCACTATCTGAAAGTGATGTCTGGGGTGAGTGAACATGGCATGCAGGAACTGTCAGATTCTCTGTCCTAGGTCGCCGCAGCGTCTGGCTTCTTTTCTTTCTAACAGTAGAAATGAGCCCTTTGCATCGACTACCATCACTGTCATCCATGATGTATGAGAAGATCTGTGCTACCACAAGCAAATGTGTACCAATTAGATTGTTAAAAGTACACAATACAAGATAAACTTGGTAATTGCTGCACCAACTTTAAACTACAAGCATGCAAAGACAACTTTTATTAGACAATGGCGGAAAACCATTTCTAACAGAAAAAACATGAAGAGAAAACAGATGTTCAGCAAGAAAAATGAAGGAAAAGCTACCAAAAAAAGATTGAAAATCCAGGATTTAGCACTGGGAAACATCTCTGCACCTCATATGGAAGGCCAAGATGTAAATATATCATCAATAAATTGAAATGATCACCCGAACAACAACATACCTAGTATAGTCCCCACAAAAGAGACCTTACCCCTACCTGAGAAGTAGATAGATTGTTTTTGATAGACCAAGATAAACAGTTCAAAGCAATCCAGAAAGCGTAAACCGAAGTGAAAACATCACAAAGCATACCGAACAGTAACTACAACAAAATAATACCATAATTGAAGTACAAGAAACATCATATAGTAACAGAAATCGAAAGATCACCTGAATGACATTGAAATTTTAGACAAAACTACTAGATCACAAAACCCTCTACTCAAAAAAACAAAGTAACTGGATTAACAAGGCATTAGCATGCCACATAAAACACTAATCAAAGAACACGATTTTACATAAATGAGCCAATGAACTAAAATCAAGCTCAACAGTCGAATCTAAACATATAAACTACACAAAATTCTACCAACAGAATACTCAAACACAAGGAAAACCCACAAAACAAAAAAGAATTCTCCCATGCCAGAACACAAGCACATTAATCAACACACACCCACATCCCAAGAAAATTCATTTTAACAGAAACAAATGACTAAGCACAGAACACTCAAAACACAACAAACCTTCAAAGGCAAAACCACCACCACCACAACAACAACAACAAAAGAATTCTCACATACCAGAACACAAACACATTAATCAACACACACCCACATCCCAAGAAACTTCAACTCAACAGAAACAAATGAATAAACATTCAGGCAACTGATAAACAACCAAAAACAAAAACAAAAATTGCACCTTGTTACAACAGTAAGCACAATCAATCAACAGCTTGTTACAACAAGCAACCACATTAGTTGGATTAAGCAAAAAAGAAAAAAAAGTACCTCCAAAGAGATGAAAAAATTGAAGGATGGTATGAGCCGGCGGAAAAAAAGATGGGTTTTTTCTGAATGGGGTAGGGTTAGGGTAGTGAATAGAGCAAATGGGTGTTGCTGAATTTGATGAAATAGTTGTAGTAAAGACAATGAAGATGCTCGTAATCTCTACCATTTTTAATTTTTTTTGTTTTTTCTCAATGTGATCAGTTTTTTCTTCTTGAATTGGCTTTTAGCCAAACTGAAATTGGCTGGACTCGCCGATTGCCAAATCTCCTCATCATCTTCATCTCTACCGTTTCACTCCTTCATCTTCTTCATCGCTGGGTTTTGGAATGAAGCCAACTTTTTGAGTTGTGTTTTAATGCAAACCATATGTGTATAGATTTTTCGAAAAATAATTTTTCTATTCTCAAGTATAAGGTTTGTATTATATTTTTGTTAAATTATAAAATTTCGTTCAAAATATTATTGTTATTGATCTATATGTTAATAAATTAAAATTAATAATATATCATGTGTTTTGATAATGTGATATGCATGAGATGAATTACGAATCGATGCTGAAAAACGATAATGTTATTAATTAAAATGGATGATTTATTAAGTAAGACATGGTTAAAGATGTTATAATATTACGTTATTTTTCATATTTATGCATCTACAAATATTTATGATTTATAAATCAAAAATAATCTTTTATAATTTATAGAATGATGATTATGACGTAGAATGAATAATTGTATTAAAAATAATTTTTGATATTTAATGATATCTTATGTTGATTTAATCTGTTTTAAAAGGAATGAAATTAGGAGTTGATGAATATATTACTTGCATGGTACATTTTAGTTGTTGCTCATAGTCACAATATTTATGAAATTTTTAAGTTGATAATTTGATTTGTTTCAAAAGGAATAAAATTAGGAGTTGACACATATATTAATTGTGTGATATATTTTAGTTATTTTTCGTAATTAATAGAATAGTTATTGATGTCGTTGTATTTATGGCATTTCAAGTTGATTGGATCTATTTTTAAAAAAAATGAAATTAAGAATTGACGCATATATTGACTGCATGAAATGTTTTAATGTTGCTCGGCTGCTCGCGATCAATAAAATAGTTACAGATGCGGCAATATTTATAATATTTCAAGTTGATTTGATTTGTTTTATAAAGAATAAAATCAAGAATTGACGCATATATTGTTTGCATATTATATTTTAGTAATTGCTCACGACTAATAGAATAGTTACACATGTCGCAATATTTATGAAATGTCAAGTTGATTTGCTCTATTTCAAAAGAAATAAAATTAAGAGTTGACGTATATATTGTTTGCATGTTATTATTTAGTGTTGTTCCCAATCAATAGAATAATTATATATACGCAATATTTATTATATTTCAAGTTGATTTAATTGGTTTCATAAGAAATAAAATCAGGATTTGACACATATATTGCTTGCATGGTGTATTTTAAGTTGTTGCTCATGCAAATAAAATAGTTTCAGATATGATATTGCAAAATTGATTTGACATGTTTCAGAAGAAATAAAACTTGGGTTTAGACACATATATTAATTGCATGGTACATTTAAGTTATTGCTCACTACTAATAGAATAATTACATGATACCGCAACATTATGATATTTCAAGCTAATTTGATCTGTTTCAAAAGAAATTAAATCATAAGTTGACGTATATATTAATTGCACAGTATGCTTTGGTTATTACTCGGGACCAATAGGATAGTTACACATAGCGTAATAGTTATAATATTTAAGTTGATTTAATATGTTCCATAAAAAATAAAATCAAGAGTTAAAACAAATATTGCTTATATTGTATGTTTTAGCTGCAATATTTGTGTTATTTACAGCTATATATCTATAATATTGATGATTTATAAGTTAATAAAAACAATCATTCATAGTATACATAATTTATGTTTCATGTGTTTCAATCATCAAAATCCGACATGAATAAGTAATTGCACTCACAAATAGTAATGTTTTAAGAAACATGAGTTTTTAAGTGAGATGCTAATAAAATATAATTAAAAATATTATAATATGAGTTGTACATCTATAATGTTGATGATTTATAAGGCAATAGTTCATAGTGTATTGAATTTATGTATAACATGTCTTGACCATCTTATGTGAAATGAATATTTGGACTCGAAAATGATAATGTTTTGAGAAATAGGTAATTTATTAAGTGGGAGGCATTAATAAAATAGTTAGAAATGCCCTAATATTTATGATATTTTTAAAATTGATTTGAACTATTTTAAAAGGAATGAAATCAGGAGTTGGCACATATATATAGCTTGTCTGATATATTTTAGTTATTGCTAGCGATTAATAGAATAATTACAGTTGCCGCAATATTTATGGTATTTTAAATTAATTTAATTTGTTTTAAAAAAAAAAATCAGAGATTGATGCATATATAGATTGCGTTTGTTTTAGTTACTGAATTACTAATAGAATAATTATAGATGCCACAATATCTTATGATATTTCAAAATGATATATAAAATTTATGTATTCATGTATCTTAATTATATGACACAAATTAAATTATATACATGTACTTAGAAATGATAATACCTCGAAAAACAGGTGATTCAAGTAATTTATTAAGTAAGACGCTCAAAAAATAATTAGATATACTACAAGACACATCTATAATGTTGATGATAGGTAAGTCAATAATAATCTTTCATAATTTATAGAATACATGTATCACGTGTTTTAATCATCGAATGAACAACTACATTTAAATAGTAATGTTTTAGAAAACGGGTGATTCAGGTGATTTATTAAGTGAAGCTCTAATAGAAAATAGTTAAACATATTGTAATATTTATGTTATTTCATGCTACACATCTAAAATGTTGATGTTTTATAAGTCAATAGTAACCTTTTATAGTTTATAGAATCTATGTATCATGTGTCTTGATCATCCTTACATGAAATTAATTAGAAATGATGATGTTTCGAAAACGTGTGATTCATGTGATTTATTAAGTGAGGTGGTAATAGAATATAGTTAAAGATTTATATTGTAATATTTATGTTATCTCAATTTACACATTTATAATATTGATGATTTAAAAATTAATAATAATCTTTCATTGTCTACAAAATTTATGTACCACATATCTTGATCAATTGACATGAAATGGATAAATGTACTTAAAATGGTAATGTTTTGAGAAATAAGTGACTTATTAAATGAGACTCATAATATTTAGAGATACCTCATACCCCAATATATATTTCAGGTTGATTTAATCTCATTACGGCATATTTAATTGTTGCTATTTACTATAGTACAATTTGTTGTCTCCCATTTGTTTCTAATAATATTTGCATTATAACAACATATGTCGAAGGGAAAGAGCTTGTTTTTGACGAACCCTACAAATTTTATATTTAAATGATGAATGCAATACTTATATACTTCTAATATTTGCATTACAACAACATATTTATTGTAATTTCACAAATGGAATTTGAAGAGAGTGGTATGTACACAATCTTAATGGTTTTGCAAAATCAAAACTTTTTTTTGGTTAATAAATAATGACATGGATGAGCCTTTTCTCAACCGTAAATGGCATAAACGAGCCAAACTTTTAACAGATGACATAGATGAACCTTTTTCCAAAATTCGATGGCATATTTGAGCCTTTTTCCTCTAAAAAATTAATTTGAATAAATTTCTTGTATTAAATAATAATTATTGATTATAGAGGATATTGCGAATAGTACTCAAGGCCAATATTTTCTCTTGAGGTTCTCATTAGCTTAGGAAGCAAATGAGTTCACTAGGCTTAAGGTCACAATATTCACTCCTATCCATTAATTCATAACTTCTTTTAATAATGCCAAAACTAAGGTAAACAAAAAGAAAATGTTGACAATTTTCAACTTTTCTTCATTGTAGGTTGTTTCCCAGCATCCTATAGTTGATTAGCTAAACACTTGTTTCATGGATGCCAAGAAATGACCTGGTTTTTGTACCAAAAGCAAAGAAACCTCCAACCTCCTCTTTGTATTGCGTAGGCGTACAGGATTGTTTATTGTCCTGTACGCCTTTTTTTCTTTCGTTTGTTAACCATGTTAACAAAATTATCCCACATTTTGTTACTAGTGATCTTATGTTACATCTCTTCTATTCCTCGCTCGCTTCATGCTGCATTAATCAATGATCAAAACTCATTGTTCTTAGCATGTGGTTCTCAAAATGGTGGAGCTGATGAAGATATGATAAAATGGGAATCAGACACGAAGTATCTCGTGTCTGGTGATAAATCAGTCATGACACAACCTGAATCCCCTGACCCTTTGGCTCCATCTGTTGTACCATATACAAATGCAAGAGTTTTTCAATCAGAATCTTCATATAATCTTCCTGTTACAAACCAAACAGCACATGTTATGCTTAGGCTTCGTTTCAACCCAACGCCTTATCCTAATTTCAATATTTCTAAATCATTTATGACTGTTTCTGCTGGTAAAGTAACATTGTTAAATAATTTCAGCGCGTATATAACTGCAGAAGCCTTGTCACAGAGTTGCATTACCAAAGAGTACTTATTGTCTCCTGTGGGTTCTCCAACTTTGGAGATCAAGATTAAGCCTTTTGGTGATTCATCATTTGCATTCATCAATGGAATTGAAATGATCACCACACCGGATATATTTTATGGTCCGGATCCTTTGATGGTTGGATTCAGTACAAGTATTCAAAATTCTATTACTCAGCAAAGTATATCTGTAAAGGAAAACAATATGGAGTTAGCATATAGGCTCAATGTTGGTGGACAATACATTTCTCCGAAAAATGATTCAGGTGGGTTAATGAGGAGTTGGTATGAAGATACTCCCTACTTATATGGTGCTTCAATAGGCATTACTATGAGGAGCAACAGGACAATTCAGTACGATAACATGCCACCATACGTTGCACCAATTGCTGTCTACGAGAGCTGTAGATCGATGGGTTATGATTCAAACCTCAACAAGAACTATAACCTCACTTGGGTTTTCAATGTTGATCCCAATTTTATATATCTTGTGAGGCTTCACTGGTGTGATTTCAGCATCGATGCCACGAAATACAACTCCATGGTCTTTAATGTATATATTAATGGACAAATTGCAGAAACAGAAGTCGATTTAGTTGCAATGAAAAGTGGCAAAAAGGAAGTTGCAATCGTAAAAGATTATGTGACTCGTGTTGATAATAAAGAAGGAGGTCAGCTTTGGGTAGCAGTGCATCCATTAGTGCATGCATTAGGAGTTGGAAGTGAGATAGCTAATGCTATTGTAAATGGAATAGAGATATTTAAGATTGGCGGTGGAGATACGAGCTTGGCTGGAAGGAATCCTACAATGTCAGATTTAATGCAAAAATATCAAGAAGAACATAGTAAAGAAGCTCCGGGGGCATTCACTAATCAGGACAAATCACATAGTAAAACTGTTATAATCAGTGGTGCTGCTGGTGGAGTTGCTGCTGCATTTGGTCTAGCTGCTGTTTTGGTCTTTGTTGCTTTGAAGAGGAAAAAAAGATCCCCGGGAGCTGAACCAGGCATAACTAGTTGGCTGCCGATTCATGGGAACTCTCATTCTTCTGGTAGCAGCAAGTCAGCTTCTCGAAGAAGTGCTGGTAGCACAGCCATTTCATCAGATGCTGCTTCTAACTGCCGATATTTTTCACTAGCTGAGATCAAACAGGCCACTAAAAACTTCGACGAATCATATGTTATTGGAGTTGGTGGATTTGGAAAAGTGTACAAAGGAGTTATCGATGGTGACACGAAAGTTGCAATCAAAAGATCAAACCCATCTTCACAACAAGGGGTTAACGAATTTCAAACTGAAATCGAGTTGCTTTCAATGCTAAGGCATCGACATTTAGTGTCCCTAATCGGATTTTGTGAAGAGAATAATGAAATGGTCCTTGTCTATGACCACATGGCATATGGAACATTAAGAGAACATCTTTATAAAGGTAACAAAACTATACTATCTTGGAAGCAAAGGTTGGACATTTGCATTGGAGCAGCCAGAGGACTTCATTACCTTCATACAGGATCTAAATACACCATTATTCATAGGGATGTGAAAAGTACAAACATTTTGTTAAATGACAAGTGGGTTGCTAAGGTTTCAGATTTTGGACTTTCGAAAACAGGTCCAAACATGAACCAAGGACATGTTTCAACAGTCGTAAAGGGTAGCTTTGGTTATTTGGATCCCGAATACTTCAGAAGACAACAATTGACTGAAAAATCAGATGTGTACTCATTTGGGGTTGTCCTGTTTGAAGTATTGTGTGCAAGGCCAGCGCTTAATCCAACCCGTTCAAAAGAACAAGTTAGTCTTGCAGATTGGGCATTAGCTTGTCAAAGGAAAGGGAATTTAGAAGATATAATTGATCCACATTTGAAAGGAAAAATCAATCCTGCATGCTTGAAAATTTTTACTGAAACAGCAGAGAAATGCTTAGCTGATAACGGTGTTGATCGTCCATCCATGGGCGATGTATTATGGAATCTTGAACATGCCTTGCAGTTAGAAGATAATCCAGATGGGGTTTTATCAACTTCCGAGGCAACGGAAGATGTGGATCATGACAATGCTGATCAACACAGTTTGATAGCAATGCATAGAAGCACTTTGAACCTTGAAAGTGATAATGGTACTGATAATAATAATAACAAAAATGATGTCTTTTCACAGATTGTGAGTCCAACAGGAAGGTAATAGCTTAACATAGGTTGTTCTTTCTTATCATTTTGTTATGATGAGAGTAAGAATTTGTACAAATATTATACATACTCCTTATCGACTATATAAGGAATATTATAGCAGGTTATTGAATAATGCTGCTATAGTGTATCTTTCGAGATATCACAACAAATTTTGTATTGTTTGATGTATTTTAGACAAAGCCATTTTTGTAACTCTCTTCATTCCAATTTATGTGACACTATTTTCTTATTGGGATTGAATCCCCATGTGTATATATAACAATTAATGGATTATATTTATTTCATGGCCATTTCCCCTATTTTATTTTTATGTTTTTTTCACTATAAAGAATGCCTACACTATGTGGTGTTGAACCAGAAGACAATGAGCATATCTTCCTGAAATGTGTTTCTGGAATTGCAGCAGGAAGCATCTTTCCTCGATAGATCGACACCTCCTTCCTGACTAATCCAAATTCACGTTGCATAAGGCCATTTAAGAGGGAAACACTAACTAACATGATTCTTTTTCCACTCAGATCTCAAAATTCATCCTACCATAACGCTTGTTGGTGGCGAAAAGGATTTACTAAAGGAATACAATATAGAACTAACATCCATGCTGAAATACTAGTTCTAAAAGCAGGTTTATAATTGGCATCAAGAATACATGATATCCTCCTTAACATGTGAAAGGAAAAAAGTTAAAAAAAATTGTTCTTTGCAACTTTTTCTCCATGATGTATAATTTAAAATAGGAAAAGATTAAAATGATGGATGTTAGATTTAGATTAAAATGGCATTCAAAAGTTGGATAAGAATAACTGTATACAATTTACACACTCTCATCTTCCCAGTAAGCTCTTCACTCTAGTTTCCTAAATAGTTACTTGGAAATTACTCCCATTCAACGGTACCCAAGGGTGTGGCCTAGCTAGTCGTCAATGAAGTGAGTTGAGCACCACGAGGTCTCAAGTTCAATTTCCAACCTAGACAAACACTAGGCAATTTCTTCTCATTTGTTCTAGCCTTGGTGGACAGAGTTATAAAAAAAATTACTCACATTCAACTCCACATCATTTGGAGGCACCAGACTTCAAAGAGTATTTTCCTGAATCTCTCAATTCATTCGTCACCAAGAACAAATATTGTCTGTTTTAGAATGATTACTGAATTGCTAATCGAAAATTTGCATTGCAAAAGACATAAAATCTTTATAAATACATGTAGCAATACTAGATTTTTGGACAGAGAATAATATTTGATTCAAATATCACAAAAATGTAAAGTGGGAAGGCTAAAAATGAAGAGGAAGAAAACATACTTTGATTGTTTGGTACTGAAACTATAGGACCAATTTAGTTCAAAGGTAATAGAGTAGGGATGAGTGTTAATTATAGTTAGTTATTTTTTCAACTTATTTTTATAAAACTAGTTTTGACGCACACGTGAAAATCAAATCATGTACCACACTATTTTTAAAACTAATATGAATATTGCTAAATAAAAAATTAGTCACTTTTAAAATCTCTTAGTTACACCTCTTAAATAAACTTTCTACTCCCTTTCCCATAGTGCATTACTTTGTTATTATTGTTTTGTAGGTTGTTTTTACTTTTAATATAATATCATATAAATAAATATTGATATAAAATATAAAAGATATACTAAATTGGATGTTTTAGCTGGAATATTAGATTAATTTAACATTCATATTATGGAGTGTTCTAATTTTACCGAACTTTGAGATTGTCAATGTTTGTATATCAAACTTGAGGTTTTAAGAAGAGAAGAATAGAAAACATAAAACACCATATTTTAAAAATGTGAGAAAACCCCTCCATTTATAGTTAAAAATGTGTAGTATTAGTATGTGCATATTGTTTCTTATCATAGAAATATAGAAGATATAATAAATTGAGTGTTTTAAGAATAATAATAATAATAATAATAATAATAATATTTTTTTAAATGTAGTTTAAAAATTTGATGAACCCTACATTTTATGGCCAACAAAGGGTAGTGTACGAAAAACTGCTTGTGGTGCCTTATCAAAGAGAAGTCACAACCCTATAGAAAAGTCACAACCCCTTAATTAGAAAGGTCAAAACTCATCGGAAAAGTCATAACTCTTCGGAAAAGTTGCAACCCTTCGGAAAAGTCACAACTCTTCGGAAAAATTGCAACCCTATAGAAAAGTCACAACCCTTCAAAAATGTCACAACCCATCAGAAAAGTTATAACTCTTCGAAAATGTCACAACCCTTCAATGTGAAAAGTTGTCTGCCTTTAATATAATATAGTATAATACACATAAATAAATATAAAATATAGAAGATATACTACATTTGGTGTTTTAAGTTGGGGGTATTATAATAATTTAACATTTAAGTTATTAGTTTATTCTTTTAAGGTAGTATAGATAAAAAAAAAAGATAGATATAGATTGGTCTAATTTTGATTTTATATGAAATTTTAAAAAATAAAGAAGACTTTTAACTTAAGGATCATATGTAGAATATATAAAAATGTATTTTAACTTTGTGGTCTTAAAGATGCGTCCTCACCCCCAAGAAAAAAGAACATGTTTATATTAAACTGAATAAAAATAAAAGTACAACAAATAAGTTGAAAATGAAAGAGTACTTATTAAATGTAGTTTGGATTCTTCAAACGAGTTTTTGATCAAATATTTTTTCTCTAATAGTTTGAGACTTTTCAGATTCTGAACACAAAGTTGAAGTTTGTGCAACCGAAAATCATTAAACTTCTTGTCAAGTAAGAATTGCTGCAAAAGTATATTTTATGACTATGAAAATGAGTGCATATTAATTATCACGATACTCTTGTCGTTTGAAGTTGAGTTATTTCATTCTCTTTGTTGCATCAATTTTTATTGATCTATCTAATTTACCCACAAAAAAATATTGTAATTGCATAATCGAATCACAATCTTCCTTGTTATAAGTAGAATAATAGAAAACTTACAAAATTCGTAGTATAAAAGTGTGAGAAACCCCCTCTATTTATAGACAACAAAGGATAGTATGAAAAGATGCTTATCGTGTCTTTTCAGATAAGTCACAAACCTTCACAAAAATCACAACTTTTCGGAAATGTCATAACTCATCGAAAAAGTCACAACTCTATAAAAAAAAGTCACAACCTTTCAAAAAAGTCACTATCATCAATGTGAAAAGGTGTCTGCTTTTAATATAATATAGTGTATATAAATATAATATTAAATATAACATATAAGTTGGGGATATTTTAGTAATTTAACATTCATGTTAGGGAGTTCATCTTTTTAAGGTAGTATAGATAGATAGATTAACTATCCTAACTATTTGGTATAGTGATAAACTTATAATAAACCTATAGTTTTATTTTAGCAAAAAAAAACCTAATGATGAGTTCAATAAATTGACTTCCATCGATTTTCAAAAGAAACATTTCTCAAAAGAAAAAAAAAATCTTATTAACTTAGGAGAAAATGAATAACATTTACAATTTTCACTCCTAACCATTCATTCATAACTTCCAATTATCAGAATGATTGGTGTTTGTTCAATAACAGCAAAAAAAGTTAAACAAAAGAAGAAAATTAAGAATGTAAAAACATTTCAACAGTTTTTCAATTTTGTTGGTTTATTCCCATGCATCCTAATTGATTAAGCTAAAACCCTTTCAACAATGGATGCCTAGAAGGCAAGAAATGATCTCGTCTTCACCATAAATCAAACACAAAAGATCAATCTCTCATTTTTATTGTTTCATAGGCGTACAGAAAACATTGCTTTCCTGTACGCCTTTTTTTCTTTTTTTTGTTAACACCATGTTAACAAAAAATCGTATTTTGCTACTATTCATATGCCTTTCTTCATTTTCGCGATCATTACATGCTGCAGTAGGTGATCA
>JAJOOF010000173.1:0-54401 GCA_029582545.1 Solanum lignicaule
TTGATTGAGCAAATTTTAGGAATAGCGAACATAAAAATCATATTAGCGCTCTATAACTACAATTTTGTTATTTGCGCTCCATATAAAACTATGTTTGCTATGGAGCATTTGATTTGTAAAAATTACAGGCATTTGATATGTGTAAAATCACAGTGATTTTATATGTATATCGATTAGATAATTATATATATGTAACTACTATATATATGTATCAATGAAGTCATAGAAGTCATATATAATTTTCATGTCATAGAAGTCACATTTCTTTCTATAACTCTATCTGTATATTTACTCTAGATTATCTGGTTATTTAGATATTAAATGACCTTTTCAGGTAAAACATCTACTAATCTGTCATGATTTATGGCTAGTAAAATTTTGACTTATATGATATATTACAACACAAAGGACTTGATATACCCCTCAACCTTTTCATTTAGAGCTAATGTATCCCTCGTTATGAAAGTGACTTATATATACCCATATTTTACACAAATGATTCACATATACTATTTTCTTCTAACAAATGTGAAAAATAATTTTAAAATAATTCGATCTTGTTCTTTTTGGTCCTCTATTTCGTCTACAACTTTATTTTTTCCAGATTCACAGATGATTGATTCTTCATTTTGTAGATTGTTCTTGAAGTTGTCATGTGGAGGAGAGAAGATAGGTAACCAAATTTCTTCAACTTCAGATTCTTGATTTTGTTCTGAAAGTAGCATTTCAGATATGATGATTCCTTGTGAAGCTGATAAAAAATGAAAGAAAGAAGAACTGTTATTAATGAGAATGAGGAGATGGTTCTTTCTCTTGCTAGATTTATAGCCTATTCACTTGACTAAAATAACTAAAATATTAATTGTATTAAGTCTCACTTCAGATTTTCATGGTATAAAAGTTATATTTCTTTCCATAACTCTATCTATATATTTACACTAAACTATTTTGGTTAGTTAGACATTAAATGACTGTCATGATTTCAGGCTAGGAAAAAAATGACTTATTTTGTATATTACAATACATAGGAACGTCCTCAAACATAGCCATACGTCATCATCATGATATCATATATTATACTATATTTTATACTGAAAGTGAGATGTTCATGACTTAAAATTTGAATTAAATTTTCAGCCCCACACTAAATTAAATTTTAATTAAATATATAATTAAATGGTCATACTTTATTTACATAAAGGTAGAAGTAGAAGCCTAACATTTGCATTTGATCTTAATTTATAACATTAAAAATTTCCTTAGTTATATCTAAGTAATATGAACTTACTCACTTAGAAAAAAACTTTTCTTTCTTATTCCATAACTATGAAGAAATTAACTGTGAAGAAATTGAGAAGTCGAACCAACTCAATATAGATTATAGGCTAAAATCATCTACATAATTTAACGACCATATGGCAAACTCTTCATTTATATTTAATGATTCATGAAAAATTAGATGAACAAAGGAGTTACTATTAGTCTTTTCCAGTGAACTGAAAAGTGCAAAGCAAACTACTTGTAATAACTTCTGGTAGAAATTGATAAGGTTCGATTCAACATTTTGTTCTCTCGGATTTGATGATCAGCTCATCTATTTCAAAGTCAAAGTACACTGCATGTTAGACAACGTCGATACCTATAGGGATGCCACACAAGCAACTATTGGGCTAAGAAAGAGAAATAGAACCATAAGCCCTTCACAAAGATTTATTTGGGATCCAACCCCAATTAGCGGCTAGTTTAAAAGGACACATAGTTAGAAAGAATAGTTTAAGAGTATCATAATCATGCTTAGGCAAAGTCTATAACTCTCGTCTTGCTTTCTCTCTGTCTAATTTCTCGTCTTCTTCTTCTTCAGTAATTATCTATTTTACTTCTACAATTTCCCTTGTAATTTCTGATTCTAGAGATCCAATACATCTACTACTTGTATGTTGAGTTATAGTTTATAAATACAAGTGTGGTTACTGTTTCATTGTGTCAATTTATTACCGTTAGAATTCCAGGGACAACCTATTCGATAAAAAAAATTGATTTGATCATTGGAGACAAATATTTCTTCTTTCCATAATGGTTAAAATCCCAATTGAAACAAAAAGAGATAAATCTTTGCACTAAGCTCTCTCACTATGCACATGGTCGAAAGAAGTAGAGGTAGTTCCAATGGCTCGAACCTAGGTATTTCTATTCATAGGATGACAACTCTTATCGTTACGCTAAGGCTCTCTTCAATCAATACAAAAAAGACAACTAACAGTTGGTTATATACATCAACCATCAATGAAAAGAGAAACAGTGGACAAAAAATAACCATATATCATATAAACTCACAAAGTCAAGTTTCTAATGAGTCTATAATGCTTTTGTAAAGTTTATACTATAACGAGTCTGAATATTAGTATATGAAGCTATATCTCGTCGCCAACATTATCGTTGAAATTACCCCAGAATTGCATAGTGTTGTAACATCAATGTTTTGGTGACTTTAAAAAAATGCTTGGACCTAGGACTTTGTCCTAGAGTTGAATGTTTTTTGTTGTGGCCTAATGGTAAATAGTTTTAAAGTTGTCTTATCTGACGGGTTGGTGAATACATGAAACAAAATCAGTTCACTCCACCAGTCAAAGAACACTAGGCAGTTTTTTCCAGAGGACAATATATCCTCACTTGACATGAAATAACCTAGTCAATACATTTAAGCACCATCACAAAAGTTTTATCTTGTCTTTTGAGAAAACAAGTTTATTCAAGGACCTCAGAGGGACCTGATAGAGCTATCACCTGTACCTTTTGAGTATTGTAATACTTGTGTGCGATCTATTATATATGTTACATTTCTAAATTATAAAGAAACGAACAATATTTTCTATATGAAGTGACACTTGAGCTTGGTTACAGTTAACTGGGCTGGTGGTGATTAAAGTCTATATTAATTACTTCTAGTTAATATAGTGGGCAATAGATGTATTGCTTCGTCTCATTTTGTAATAGAGTTATTATGGGTGGTAGGATTAATAGTTTAATCCGTACATGAGGGTTTGTAATCTATAATCACATGTTGCTTAAAAACAGTGGACGCTGTTGGAAATCATGTGTGACAGGTCGTGTTTTTTCTCTCTTGAGCAAGGAGGTTTCCATGAAAACTCCTTATTGATCTTATTTCACAGTTTAGTATTTCTCTATTGCTTCTTGATATAAACCTGGTCCCTTAGTGCGCGGTGGACTAGAACATCTCATCAATTAGTATTAGAGAAGAACTTTCTATCTAATTAACATAAAGAAAGGATCTCTTGCAAAGATGGAAGCCTTACAAAGCTTAGAAGAAGGACAATTTACCACATGCCCCCTCGTGTTTACGGACAGTACGTAGTACAGTTAGTGGAAAACTAGAATTCATGTCTATATGATGGAAGAAGAGAGTGAAATATGGGACATCATTCTCATTGGCCCTCATGTTCCAACTAAGGAAGTCAAATAAGGAGAGATAACTCAGGTGGTTCCTAAAACTAGAAGAGAATATGATAAAGTTGACAGAAAGAAGAATGAAAAGACTTATAAATCCAAGAAGCTATTGGTTTATAAAATTGGTGCAGACCAATACAACATAATCTGAATGTGTGAAACAACCAAGGAGATCTGCGATTGTCTGAAGACAACCCATGAAGGAACCATCCAAGTGAAGGAATCAAAACTGCCTATGCTCACTACTCAGTAGGAAAACTTCAGCATGAAAGAAGGAGAGACCATATATGAGATGCACACAAAATTCACTTACATCATAAATGAGCTTTGATGAGTTGGTGAATCCATTCATCCTAGCAAGCAGGTTCGGAAGATTCTTGAGCTCTTCCCAAATCATGGGAAAGCAATGTAAATGCGATCACTGAAGCTAGGGACCTAAACACTCTTATCATGGATGAGCTGATTGGGAATCTCCAAACATATGAACTAAACAAGAAACAAGGATAATTCCAAAAAGGACGGAATGAAAGACAAGTCCTTGGCATTAGCCTATCGGAATATGATAAGGAGATGGCCTATCTGACAAGAATATTTTAGAAAATAGTCAAAAAGCATGGAAGTATTTTGAGGAAGGGAAACTCTAGTCGATCAGCAAATGTCAATGATATCTGTCACAAGTGTGAAAAGCCATGACACTTCACGAGAGATTATCTAATGCACAAGGTTGATTACAAAGGGTATGCCAAGACTGGAGGAGATTGAGAAAATAGTAGGGACTAGGTCCCTAAAAATTCTGGAAGAAAAGCAACTAGTGACCAGGTGTCACGACCCAAAAATGGATGATCACGTCTTATTTCACCAAGACCAGTCAACCTAAAACTCAACCATTACAATAAAATGCGGAAAAATTCATAATCAACTCAAAAATTCCCCAAAAATCTGGTTGTCACGTGTACAAGCCTCTAAAGTATTACAGTTGATTCAAAAGAAAACACAAGTCTCAAATGACCTTGTTTCTAGAATAGAACAAGATCATAATTAAAAAGAAAGAAGGTCCGCTGAAATGACTAGCAGCTACCTCACAAACCTCCACAAGAAGCCTCGGACAAGGAGAAGAGAAAATATCACAAAGGTCCGGGCTAGTAACCTACAAAAAAATGTAGTAGCAAGGGGTGAGTACCAAACACACGGTACTCAACAAGTAAACCTCTAAATACGAGCTAAGGGGATAGAATACGAATACTCCTAATACCCCAACCAAACCTTCACAACTACAATCTGTATAAAACCAGCCCAACCTAACAGTTCACAATTTACAAGCACATATCTCAGCAACAACATTCTAACAATCATATATTTTCAACAACAAGCTCAATATTCATCAATTACAACCTCCACAACTACAACCTGCTTAAAACCAGCCCAACATAACAGTTCACATGTTAAAAAAACACATAGCTCAACACAACACTTTAACAATTTCATACCCTGAACAACAACAGTTTCATATCCTCAACAACAACACTTTAACAATTGCATATCTTCAACAATAAGCTCAATATTCATCAGTCACAAGTTCCACGAAAAGGAACTCACAAGATCAGCAACACACAAGATGAAGTTCACTAATAATAAAGAAGTAAAATGCATTGAAATGCAATGTCAGGTATAGTGATGCATGTCTGACCTAATAATACACACCCGATGTCTCTTAGTACGGGACCCGTGGGGCACATATCTGTCAATGCATCCATCACAGCGCGCGATACGACCCTCGATAATAGTAACCATCGCGGCGCGCGATACGCCCTTCAAAATATAGTATCCTTCGCAGCACGTGATACGTCCCTCGAAATGGTACATCCTCTTTAATTTCTTATTCTTTCTCAATTCACATAATATTTGTCACAACCATATCTCAGAACAATGCAAATGACATGTTCACACAAATAATGAGGAAATGACCATTTTCATAACATTGCACAATTCACAACAACACAATCATGATACAACATAAACAATGATTCAACAAGCCTATCAAACCACTCAACACATCACACACAAAAAATTAATCATGTTGCCTTTTATTACCCCTTTTTCATCATTAGAATTAATCAATGTGGACAAGTCAACCCATCACCAAGTCTCATTACCCCCAACACATATTACAAGGAAATACATGAATTTCATACACTTAACAAGGGTTTAGAAATCCACTTGCCTCCGTCAACCAAGAATTCACTCCGGGACTTGAACCTTCCCTTTTCGTTATTATGACCACGATAAGATTTCAAAATTAACAACATTCATATTATTATGTGTCTAGACTAGACACAATAACTTAGCCCGAATTTATAATCGAGTTTCTAAGTTTCAAGCTTAGGGTTAAGTTTAAATTTCTCCAAATAATACAATCCTAATAGTTTTCATACAATATAATACACCCAGGATTTAATTACCCATATTATAATATCGAACTTGATTCACAGTATGATAATTAGAAAGTATAAACTCAAATCGTTAACAAGTTATATCAATTCTTATGTCGTCCGAGGAAAGATAGAATACAACCATTAACTTAATTTAAGTTATACTTTATTTCTAATGATTACCTCATCCCTAATGATTGCCTTAATCATTGGTCACCACTACACACTAACCATTACCACGAAAATAATAATAATAATCCTAATACCCTAATTACCAGAAACATTGTAGTGTGTATATGAAATTACATATTTAATAGATTCCAACTTCTCTCCTTTTTATTTCACCATCTCACATTATAATATTAATAATAATAACATGACCTATAACTATATACTTAAATAGATCAACTGAAATATTACCTAGATGTGCAGAAGTCGGTTCCTATGCCGGCCACCGCTTTGCACAAGTTAGTATTTCTTCTTCCCTTTTTTTTCTAAAATAATTATATACTAAAAGTGATAAACCTTATTAACTTATTTTTAATAGATATAAGTCAAATAGTATAGGGTGTTAAATAAATTATCACTTTAACCCACTAACTATCAATTAAGTCAATTATCTATAACTACTCATCAAGTAATTAACTAAAGTTAAAAGAATAGTTCAGAATTTCCAAAAATAATTTTCTGGGTCATTACACCAGGTGGTAAAGAAAGCTCTTGCTGCATGAAGAAACTCCTCTAGCGATTCTGAGGAACAGAAACATTCTGAAGGCACTTTCATGATAGTGGTCAATGAAGATGAATACATTTTCGAGTTTCTCTTCTCGTTTATGGTAAAATAAATGATGGATACATCAAAGAAGAGGCAACCCTTCTTGACCTTAAAGGTGGCATAAATACTTACTCCATCAAAAGGTTAAGAAAGCTCGATTTTGTTCTGATTGACTCTATAGATGAATTAAATGTTTAAATGAATGATCTCAGTGAGATTATATATAGATTTCTTCCAAGATGAAAATATATCTTTAATGTCTCAAATGTCTGAAATAAAAGATTAAATGATGGTTTTGGAGGCTGAATATTTGCAACTCAAACAAAAATCTGAAACTACTCTAAATGGACAGAAGAAGCTTAGTAGTTTTGTGTTAGAACGAGAAGAGAACTTAAAAAATTCTAAGTTAAAACTAGTTTTTGTACAAGAAAGAAACATTCAGTTAGAAATGGATCGTAATCATGATTAGGATAAATTAAATAAATCCTTAAAATGGACTAACTCTTCAAAGATTATGGCAAATTTGACTAATTAAAAATACAATAATGGAAAAGATCTAGAATGTTAGAAGATAGATCCGCCTTATAACCCTCATAGAAAGTATGTCTATATCTCTGATAATTTATTATGTACTCACTGTGGTAGAAATTTTCATCTGAAAAGAGATTGTGAATCCTTAAAGAAAGTGACTGAAAGCTTGAAAAAGTTTTCTAAACTAAAAGGAAGAGGGATAAAAGAACCTGGTCCTAGTGACAAGTTAAACAATAAAAAACTGCCTCTTTGGATCTAGAAGTCTCTTATCGATCCATCGTCTAGTTTTTGGGAACTCAGTCTCATGTGAGTTCCTAAATCCAATAAGTTATTCTTCATATGCAGAAGAGAGTAAGTGGTCAATGTTGGTTTATGGATACATGATGTTCCAAGCATATGACTGGAGAAACACATAATTTCCTCTGTCTTCAGGCACAACAAGGTGGGGTTGTGTCATTTGGAAATGGAAAGAAAGGTTACATTCTTCGTATTGCAAAAATTAGAAAGTCTGTGGAGCATTCCATAGATGATGTGCACTATGCAACTGGGTTGAAGTATAATTTGCTCAATGTACCTCACATCTGTGACAAGGGAAATGAGGTTAGATTCTATTCTAAAATATGTATTGTAACCAATATGATTTCTCAGGAGGTGATATTGACCGCAAAAAGGGCTCTAGAACATGTATGCAGCTAACTTGGACTCGTTACGACGAGATAATCTTACGTGCCTTAGTGTTCAAACTGACAATGTTGATATGTGGCATATAATACTTGGCCATGTGAGTGCCTCACTTCTGAACAAAATTGTGTCAGCTGACCTGACTCATGGTCTACCTAAACTAAAATTTGCAGATAACAAGATTTGTGAGGCATGCGTCAAAGGGAAACAAACCAGATCCTCTTTTAAACAGAAGAAAAGTGTAAGCAAAACCAGGCCGTTGGAACCTCTTCATATAGATATGTGTGTTCATATAAGGATTTAGAATAGAGATGGAAAAAAGTACATTCTTGTGATAGTTGTTGATTACTCAAGATTCACTTGGACCATGTTTCTTAGGAGAAAGGACGAAAGAGCTAAAGTTTTGATCATTTTTGTAAAAGGGTTCAAACAAAACTTCTGACAAGATTTGTTCCTCAAGTCATCGACATTAGGAACACACAAATGATCTTGATATCTAAGTACACCATCTCCCCCCTTGAGAGAAGCCTCTACAGACTTTTTAAGCACTGCTCTCTTCAATTCAACCAAAGTCAGATCAACACCTTGCTTGACCTTCACATCAACCACAAAAGGCGATTCCGGCCCATTGTGAACCACAACTCCAACCTTGGTAGAGTCAACTAACCGAACACCAAATCAGGCCAATCTACGAACATCTCGAACTAACTCTTTCTTATTATCATCAATGTGAGCAACACTATCCATTGATTATCGACTAAGAACATATGCCACCACATTTGCCTTACCGGGGTGATAGAGAACACTCATATCATAATCCTTCAATAATTCAAGCCACCTTATTTGGTGAACATTCAAGTCCTTCTGATTCAAAACATATTGCAAACTCTTGTGGTCGGTAAAACCATCTACATGAACACCATACAAATAGTGCCTCTAAATCTTTAAGGCAAAAACAACCGCCGCTAGCTCAAAGTTATGGGTTGAATAATTCTTTTCATGAATCTTAAGTTTCCTTGAAGCATAGGCAATAACATTCTCATTTTGCATAAGTACACATCCTAACCCAATTCTCGAGGCATCACAATAAATAACAAGGCCATCAGTCCCTTCCGGTAAAGTCAATACCGGAGCGGAAGTAAGTCTATCCTTCATCTCTTGAAAACTCCTCTAACATGCTTCAGACCATGTGATTTTAGCTTTCTTTTGAGTCAATGTTGTCAATGGAGACGCAATCAATGAAAACCCTTCAACAAACCTTCTATAGTAACCCGCTAAATCCAAGAAACTTCTAATATTCGAAGGGGTTAGATTTCTAGGCCAACTCTTGACCATATCCGTCTTCTTAGGATCTACCTCAATACCTTTACTTGAAACATTATGACGAAGAAAAGCCACAGACCTTAGCAAAAAGTCACACTTGCTAAACTATAATGTGCTAATCCTCACTCCTTGAATAGGTTAATATATCATCAATGAACACAATCACAAACATATCCAGGTATTATGTAAACACCCTATTCATCAAATCCATAAATACCGTTGGAGCATTAGTCAAACCAAATGACAACACTAAGAACTCATAATGACCATATCGGGTTCTAAAAGCCATTTTCGGAATGTCATCTTCCTTCACCCTCAATTGGTGGTAACTCAACCAGAGGTCAATCTTGGAAAAGTAACTTTCCTCTTGAAGTTGGTCAATCAAATCATCTATCCTTGGGAGAGGATATTTATTCTTAACTGTAACCTTATTCAATTGCCGATAGTCTATACACATTCGGAGAGAATCATTCTTCTTTCTAACAAACAACACTGGAGCACCCCATGAAACCCTTATCCAACAAGTCTTTCAATTGCTCTTTCAATTCCTTAAGTTCTATTGGAGCCATTTGGTAAGGAGGAATAGAAATAGGTTGCGTATCTGAGAGAAGGTCAATAGCAAAGTTTATCTCTCTTTTGCGAGGAATACCGGGTAAATCACCTAGGAAAACCTCTAAAAACTCATTCTCAATAGGGACTGACTCAAGAGTAGGTGTTTCGGAATCTACGTCCCTCATCCTAACTAGATGGTAAATGCAACTCTTAGCAATCATATTTCTAGGTTTAAGTGAGAGACAAATTGACCCTTAGGCATACAACTTTTCTCTTTCTACTCTAGGACAGGCTCATTCGGGAACTGAAACTTGACTACACGAGTTCTACGATCAATAGAAGCATAAAATAAGTGCAACTAATCCATACCAAGGATAACATAAAAATCTAGCATATCAAGCTCTACCAAATCGACAAGAGTAACTCTATACGACAAGGAAACGGGACAATTTCTATAGACCCTCTTAGCCACAATAGAATAACCAATAGGAGTAGAGATAGAAAAGGGATCTAACAACTCATCCAGAAGAATGTTAAACCTCATAGCCACCTAAAGTATCACAAAAGTCAAGGTAGCACCAGGATCAAGCAAAGCACAAACATAAAGTTGGAAGACTATCAACATACCGGTGACCACATCGGGAGAACCCTCTAGCTCAATACTAGTTTGAAGTGGATAAAACATATTTTGCTTCTAACCTCCACTAGGACCGGATGAAGGATTAGGTTGAGCCCTTCGACGATTATCCCATTCATTATTAGAAACCAAAGGACAATCTCTTATCTTGTGGTCTATCTTATCACAACCAAATAAAGCATTGGAACCCACTAGACATCTACCCTCATGCTTCTTTCCACACTTGGCACAAGTAGGCAATAAGGATCCACTAATGTTCCCTCCTTTATGATTAAGGTTAGACATCCTATCTTTGTTGAAGTTATAAGGAGCATTGGAGGAACCTTGAATGAAAAACCATTGTCGAATGGCAGTACGACATTCTTTAACCACCATTTTGGACACACCCGAAATGAACTTACTCATTTTTTCCCTCAGATTGGCAACTATTGTGGGAGCATATCAAGACAATTGTGTGAACTTCAAAGAATATTCCTTCACACTAATACTTCCTTGATGGAGCTTGATGAACTCAAGAACCTTTGCCTCCCTCATCTCAAGAGGAAAGAACCTATCAAGGATAGCAACCTTAAACTTTTCTCAATCGAGAAGGCCCGCATATTTTGGCCTCCCCTCTTTCCATTGGTTGAACCATATCATAGCAAAACCTTTAAGTTTATAAGTGGCCAACTCTGCCTTTTCCTCTGGCATCACTCCCATGATCATCAACACCTTATAAACCTCATCAATGAATTCTTAAGGATCTTTCTCAATCTTTGAACCATGAAACACTGAGGGATTTATTCTAGTGAAGTCCCTCTCTAGATGTTGTCGTACTCACATTTGGGTTCACGGGAACCGCAACCTCCCTATTGGATTGAGCTGTCACAGCTTGGGACAACACCTCAAAGGCAGCCCTACATTCCACATTAGTCCCTTGCTCGGCCAAAAGGTTGACCAGAGATTGAGGAGCTTTAGGAGAAGCTACTTGTTCTGCATTATCCCATATAATCCTTTTAGCATCGCATAAGGATTAGGAGAGAGATGTTATAGAGTGAAACTCTATCGCAAGACTTTAGAGTGATGAAAGAAGTGGAGTTTCCTAAATATAGTGTAGCCTCTCATTCATATATGTGGCGTATTTTACACTCTTGTACAAACCTTACTTGATGTGGCTCATGAGACATCCTAGGACCATTCTAAACCTTGTGCTTTGATTACCAAGTTTGTCACGACCCATGTGTACACCCTAGATGTAACATCGCACATAGGACCCCGAGAGGCCCCATACAAACCACTTAGCATTCATAACATAAGATATAGAATCAAAAGAGATAAAGACAATATTTCAAGTCCAAATCATTTTATAAAAATAAAGCGGAAGTCTAAACACTTGTCTCATTAGCCATTTAGTACATAAGAATGAAATTCAGCCTAGCCCATACATCATGTCCAAAATTGAATGTAAGAAAGAAATTAAAAACAATGAAAGTCCTTCCTCGAAGTATGAGGACTCACCAAAGCTTGAAAATCTCACAAATCAATCTCTAGCCATGAAACTGAGAACCCTGACTATCAGACCCTGTATTTAGGGAAAAGTAGGCAAGAGTATGCGTTAGTACATAACAATGTACCAAGTATGATAGCTATGCACAAAATTTAAATCATGCTAAAAAGGGACATTTTCATGAATATGCAATGATCAAGCTTCAACATTAATCTTGTGAGTGAGAAAACATAAGTCATAAACCATGATCAATCCAAATGAACATCATCTTAAAACATACTTGAGATACTTCTTGTAGTAACCTTGGTTCTTCATAACTTTACTTGATAGTGGGAATTATCCTTAACCGGCATATAAGACCATGTGAGCTAGCAACATGGAATTTGATATGTACCCCACACTAAAAAGAGGTGTCATGATTTCCACAGTAAGGACCATGAATTTCTACCTATTGTGGATCCATTGGCTAATGTCTATCTAGACAATCCTATGTTGGCACATAGTTATAGGATATGGGTAATCGCCACTTGTCCACTCGATACTAAGCTTAACTTCCATAGAGTAGCTTTTAATCCTATTCATCTAAGCTCATGAACGAACATGGGTAATCCCCTCTTGTCCTTACATCATGTCATGGGTAACCACCTCTTTTCTTTACATTGTATGACATAGGTAATCTCATCTTCTCTTTTACTTAGAGAGCATGGGTAATCGCCTCTTGCCTCAAAATTAACATAAATCCTTAATCATTGGTTCATTTTAGGTGATAATAGCATTTCAACCTTAAGAACCCTTATTATGTGAGAAAACCCTCTCACAATCATACCTTCATGTGTATATGAAAAAAATCCTTTCAACGACATAAAAACAACAATATCATTGATACTTACATCTCAAATAATCCTTAAAACATGTACATAAATCCTGTAAGAACATGCTTAATTCATAATCTCCCCTTTCATAATCAAAAACCCACATCACATCATCATAATTGGAAAATATGGGATTTACAGGGGTTCATCGGGATCATAAAAATATCATATTATTTCATCAAGTCATGCATAAGAGATCATAATTCAATCATTTAAATCAATAATAAGGGTCTTAGGCATAGGAAAAACGACATAGTATTAGGATAAAATAATTAGGAAAACACCCAACTACATCTACAATAACTGACGGCCTTCGACCTACGGGCCTTGACCGACGGCCCCTTCTGCATGTCTGTCATCTTCATCAGAGACTTAACTTTGAGGCCATGATCCATGAACCTCAATCCACAGACCAAGGACTAAGCGATGGCCCATTGGTCCAAGTCGTGGTTCGTGGTGCTCTGAGCCTATTTGGGTGGCCAATGGTGGTTCACTCCACGGGCAGTGGTTGGCCTCCGTCGGATGGCACCAGGAACTTTTGAAAACTAGTATTTTTTCCTTTCTCAAATTCGAGGTGTTATAGAAAGTATTTTCTCACATATTAAGAAATCATGATTGGTGAAAGGTTTTCTCACACATGCATGATTCATGATTTAAGGAGCTACTATATTTTGTTTTAAACTTGGATTAGTAATTTAATTGTGATTTTCCATGTATGGTGATATGTTTATGAATATGGCTATTCCGTTGAGATTTTACTTAGTACAGAGAGGATATTGAGATGGAGACTCTCATGTTAGTATAGGCCGAATCTCTAGTAGCAATCTCACTGTCCTTAACTACGTGCACCCATAGGTGTTATCTTAGAAAGACATAACTAGTGGATCCACCTAAGCTAGAAGTTTAAGGTTATTATCTTGGCAAGTAAAGACATCTCTTTTTTGCGTGGGAGCAAGACAACGTATTCCACGTTATAGGTCACGTGGTCTATGTCGATTTATAGTATATATCCCACAGAATGAACTACGTTATTCTTTAAAGATTTTATGAAGCTTTCAATATGATTTTAGGATGCATTGATCCTGTTCATGACATATAATTCTTCTTTAAACAGTTTTACTAGGATGTATCTTGATCATTTATATCATGTATTCATATATGTCCTTTGTGATCATGTTTTATGTTTTATGCATATCTCTCATACTTAGTACATTCCATTTACTAATGAATACTTATGCCTACATTTTCGAGAAATGTAGGGTGTGACAGTTCCTCTCCTCCCGCTCGTGGCTAATTACTTCATCATTTGATGTTCGAAGACGTAGTGAGTCCTCATGTTCCGAGGACCATGTCACCTATACTTTGCTTTCTTATGTTTTAGTTTTCAGACATTGTACGTGGTGTACAACTTACTTTTTAACTACCTCTTTTAATGTATATGTATTTTATGTATGTCAAGTCGCTTGTGTAGGGCCATTAAGAGTCTTACATGCCATGTCACGACTTGGGTGTACTTCGGGTCATAAACTAATAATAAAAACATCAATTTTGTTGGACCAACTCAATGTCAGGTTGGTTCTCTAATCTAAGAGAAAGAAAATTATTTACCCGGTCTCCAATTTGATCAGACCATTTAAAGCAATAGAGTTATAGGTATTGTTTCTTAAATCATCCAGCTTCAATGGAACAATCATGGATACTTTGTTCATCAATCATCATTTCCTCCTCCTATTTCTTTGGGTAATTAATCGACCTCTATGTCAGAGTTGTGTACTGCTTGTTTTGTAGTTCACACATAAAGATCTTGTGTGGTTTGTTTTTTTTCTTCATCTTGCTTTCTGTTTTCCATCTTTCAATTGTATCTCCCGATCGATGCGAGTTCCATATGGATCCAACAGAGGATCTGCAAAGTCAAATATGTCACGATTGGAATTTCAAGTATGTCTATCCTTTCTTTAGTACATGATTCCTTATTTAGTTGTCTTCTAACTTCTTGTTGATGCAACAGAACTAATAGTGGAGAAGATCAAGTTTCTCCTAAGCTCTTTTTCTTGTGGTTAAACACTGGATACAGAGGTGCTACTTGTTAGACAATTGGCATTTTTCCAGTTTTTTTACATATTTTAATTTAGTGCTTCCTATTTTCTAGCAAGACTTAGTCAACCTTAGTTGCTTAACTTTTTTATGTTAGTGGCCCCTTTTATGATTGTTAGTGACATATGTTCTTATTTAGTTTTAACATCCACTTTTTAATTGGCTACTAGATAGGAAATGGTTAGGTATTTTCTTGTATAAATTCAAATCAGTAAATTAATATAAAGCTGGAATTTCATAGTTTCACTCTATTTTAATTGTTGAAATCAGCTTCATGAGTGTTTCTATTTTAAAAATAATATCAGAGCCTCTAGTTGTTTTACAGGACCAAAATTTTTTAACCTACAACACAATGGCATCCAACAACCTACCTTTAAATCCACCATTCACTTTCACCGATGAAAACTACCAAATCTGGTATGTGAAGATTCAAGCTTTTCTAGATGCCTATGAACTTTTGGAAACTGTGACTGAAGATAAACCATGTGCTGCTCTACCAGTGAATCCTACCTTGGCTCAAATCAAATCCAACAATAAAGAGAAGCCAAAGAAATCTAAAGCCAAGTCCCTTATGCAGAATGTTGTGGCAGATTTTGTGTTTTACAAAATCATGGCTTGTAAAAAAGCAAAAGAGGCTTGGGATAGGTTGAAAGAAGAATATCAAGGCAGTAATAGAACACGTCAAATGCAAGTGTTGAACGTGAAATGAAAGTTTGGCTCCTTGAATATGCAGGAAGATGAAACAATCAGTAAGTATTCAGATCAACTCTCCTTAATTTTTAATAACATTATACTTCTTAATCAAGAATGTACAAACAAATGAATCATGGAGAAAGTTCTTGTGACTCTCCCTGAGAGGTTTGAATCTAAGATTTCCTCTCTCTAAGAATCCAAGGACCTAGGCAAACTTTCATTAGGTGAACTAATGAGTACTCTTCATGCCAAGAGAAAAGGAGGACTATGAGACAGGACAAGTTCACAGAAGGAGCTTTCTCTATACAAAAGCAATTTTTTGGTAAAGGAAAGGAACAGTTCAACCAAAAGAGTAAGGGCAAGCATGATGAAGGTAACAATAGTGGAGATGTGAAGCAGAAGTTTCCTTCGTGCAAACATTGTAAAATAACTACACATATGGAGAAGTAATGTTGGGGGTGAGTAGATGTTGTAGGCGGCAACTGTAAGCAGACGGGGCACATATCCAAGGTCTGCAAATCAAGACCAAAGGCCTCTGGTACTTTGCAAGCACAAGTAACAGAAGCTGCAGATGCACATGAGTAGCAACTCTTTGCAGTTTCATACTTTTCAATCAATGAATCCTCGGATTCATGGCTTCTTGATAGTAGTTGCACGAATCACTTGTGCAATGATGCTGAAATGTTCTAATTCATTGATCATACCTACAAATCTAGAGTAAAAGTGGGAAAGGGTGAAGCAGTATAAGTCAAAGGCAGAGGTACAGTATCTACCTCAACAATATCAGGTATCAAACCTATTCATGATGTTCTGTACACAGTTTATATGAGTCAAAATTTGTTGATTGTTTGACAAATGCTTGAAAATAATTATTCTCTGCATTTTAAGAATCATGAATGTGTTGTTTCTGACCCTTCTGGAGTAGAATTATTTTATGTCATGATGAGCAAAATAATGTTGTTTGGTTGATTGGGACAAAATAATTGAGCAGACTTACACTATTACTTCACAAACATGTATAAACCTATGGCAGAAAAGGTTTGGTCACCTAAATCTGAGAAGAATCATAGAGATGAAATATATGGATCTAGTGGAAAATATGCCTGAATTTCTTTCTAATGTTCAAGTTTGTGAAACTTGCCAACAGAGAAAGCAAACAAAATTGCCATTTCAAGCAAATAAATTATGGAGAGCTAAATAGAAACTTCAGCTCATTCATACGGATGTTTGTGGCCCAATGAAAACAAATTCATTGAGTGGTAACAAATACTTTCTCCTCTTTATTGAATACTACACCAGAATGTGTTAGGTTTATTTGATTAGACTGAAGAGTGAAGTCTTTGACGTTTTTAAACAATTTAAAGCTTTAGTAGAAAATCAATTTAATCTTAGAATTAAGGCTTTAAGGTTAACAATGGATGAGAATATACTGGTTCTTAGCTTGTGGAGTTTTGTAATAGCACCAGTATTTAAGGCCAATTGACATTACCCTACACTCCATAACAAATGACTTGTCTGAAAGGAAGAATAGGACAGTAATGGAGATGGACATATGTCTTTTTCTTGAAAGAAAGATCCCAAATAAGTTTTAGGTGGAGGCATTCAATACCTCTGTATATTTGCTAAACAGATTTCCTACTAAGGCCTTGCAGGACATGACTCCATATGAAGCTTAGTGTGGGAACAAACCAACAATACGCCATCTTAGAATCTTTGGGTGAATATATTATTATCGAATTCTAAAAACAAAGAGGAATAAGCTGGAAAACAAGTCTATAAGGGCATTTTTGGGCTATAGTTCATTTAATGCATAAAGGATTTTCGTTGGAAATCAGAAAAACTAATTCTCAGTGAAAAGTGAAGTTTGATGAAGGAGCTAGTTGGGATTGGAAAAATCATAAGACTTCTTATTTTGATTTATTTTCAAAAGAACAACTTCAACATCCAGAATATGAACTAGGGGATGATGTACCAGTGAGGGAACTTGAACCTTAAAAGATGCATATCAATAGTGTAATTTGGTTACCTCTGAACCAACAAGTAATGCTGAAGCACAAGACTCTCAGGCTTGGAGGAGATATATGCAAGATGAACTAGACATGATCGAGAAGAATGGAACCTGCCAGCTTGTTGACAGACCTAGGAATCTCAAGGTGATTGGAGTAAAATTTATTTTCAAGACAATACTCAAACCTGATGGAACAATTTGCAAACATAAGGATAGATTGGTTGTGAAGGGATTCACACAATAATATGGTGTGTATTACCAGGAAACATTTGCTCATATAGCAAGGTATGACACAATCAAGCTTATTCTTGCATTTGCATATCATAGTTCCTGGCAGATTCATCAGCTTTATGTCAAATCTGCCTTTTTGAATGGTTTTCTTGCTGAAGAGATCTATGTAGAGCAACCTGATGGTTTCTCAATTCCTAGAAAAGAGGATCAAGTTTATTTCTTAACTAAGGCCTTGTATGGCCTAAAACAAGCCCCAAGGGAATGGTATGAGAGGATGGACAATCATCTCATCCAACTTGGCTTTAGTAGAAGTCAAAGTGAAGCTACTTTGTATGTGAAAGTCACTGCATGTGAGTCTTTAATTGTCTCAATTTATGTGGATGACATGTTTGTGACAGGAAGAAAAATTGAGCTAATCCAAAGGTTCAAGGATGAAATGGAGGAAATCTTTCAAATGGCTGATCTTGGAGTCCTGAAGTTCTTCCTTGGCATGGAAGTGTTGTATTCCAGTGATGGAATTTTCATATGCCAGCAGAAATACTCTTCGGATATTCTAAATAGGTTCAAAATGCAAGACTGCAAACTTGTGAGTACTCCAATATCTACTGGTGTGAAGCTTGGCAAGGATAAGGATTCCGAAAAAGTGGATGATAGTATGTATAGAAGCTTAATTGCCAGTCTTCTATATCTAACCACAAGAAGAGCTGACATTTTATTTGTGGTAAGTTTTCTCCCCTGGTTCATGCATTTGCCTAGAGACACATACTTCAGAGAGGCTAAAAGAGTGTTAAGGTATATCAAAGGAACCAGCAAGTTTGGAACTTTCTTCCCAACACTTGCCGAAGTAACTATGAACTTGGTCGGGTACTCTAATAGTGATTGGGGTAGTGGAGTTGATTATTCCAGAAGCACCTCTAGATATCTTTTTTGTTTGGAGACAAGTAATTTTAGTTGTAGCTCTAGGGAACAGGAAACTACAGCTCAATCAATAGCTTAAGTTCAGTACATAGTTGTTGCATCTAATGTGAATCAAGTTATTTGGCTAAGAAAGATATTGATGGGCCATGAACAAACAAAGGCTACCAAGATCATGTGTCACAACAGTTTAGTAGTTTCAATCTCAAAGAATCCTGTGTTTCATGGTCGAACTAAGCATATCAAGATCAAGTTTCATTTTATTAGAGAAGTCCAACAATCTAATGAAGTGTTGCTTGTTCATTATTCATCTGAGAACAAGCTAGTTGACATTTTCACTAAGTCACTGCAAAAGGAAAGGTTTGAGAATCTGAGGCTAAGAATTGGTTTTCGCCACAAAAATGCCAAGGAGGAGTGTTAGGCAATTGACATTTTTTCCGTCTTACTATTTTTACTATTTTTTACTAGTTTCAATTTATTGCTTCCTATTTTCTAGCTAAACTTAGTCAATGTTAGTTGCTTAACTTTCTGAAGTTAGTGGCCCCTTTTATGGTTGTTAGTGGCACATGTTCTTATTTAGTTTTAACATCCACTTTGTAAGTGGCTACTAGATAGGAAATGGTTAGGTTTTTCCTTGTATAAATTTATAAGATCTTCTGTAAATTAATATACAGGTGGAATTTCATAAGTTCACTCTATTTTTATTCTTCAAATCAATTTCTTGAATGTTTCTATTATAACACTACTTTCCATTTGACTCTAATTCCTTCTCCTTTTGCTGGTGATCCTTTTTATAAGTCCTTCAAGCCTAGGCTAGGTTGCTTAATTTTACTCACAGTTATGTAGCTCATGTAGTGGGAAAAGTGATTATGTAAATAATTTATCTATGAGACATTGTAATTTTCACATTAATCTGATCCATTTTAATTAGTATTCTCATTTATCTTCCTTGTTCCAACTCTTATGGTTGAAATTTGTGATGTGTGCATGTTTAATATGTTTCTGCGTCTTCTTGATAATTGCTGGAATGTATTATAATTGCCCTGGACGATTTGATTGAATGTGTTGTTGGCCATACTACCTACTAAGGGATTCGCCTCCTTGAAAATGTGATGAACTTCTTCTTGAAATTGTCCCATTTATTGGTGTGTATCTACTTTGTGAATGTTTTCTTCTTGAGTGTTGGTGCAATATCTTAGGGGCTTTAAGATAGTTGTTATACCTACCTTAATATTGATAGTGATTCATAGCTCATGTGCATCAACATATATGAATTTCCCAATGTCATTTCTCACACAAGATTCGTAGCAACTTTCTTGTAGGCTAACTCTATAGGCTCCGTCTATATTACATTTCACCCAACTAATGTTTGGTAATTTTCATTTGAAGGCCTTGTAGTATAACTTAGGTTTATAGTGCTTAAGGTAGCTTACAATTTCTTCATAAGAGGAAGATTTCTCATGAACTTATCTTTCTAGCCCAAAATCAATAAATGAGAAACTTTCATGCAATTTTCTTTTGAAAACATAACTTCACTAAATCAGTAGGGTTCATGTGATACTAAGCATAAACAAAATTATAAGATTCACATGTAAAATTAGGAATCAAAACCTCAATTGTTAAAGAGCTGAATTCAAATATCAAGATCTATGAATATATCATTTAGATGTAATGATTTCTGACTCTGAGATGTAGGACGTGAGTAAGGACAAGTCCAACACTATGAGTAGCCTTACATATCTGATCATGAAGATTTTAGAATAGAAACTTTGGTGGAGACTTTATTTAACTTGAGCTTCAGGAGGGACATTATCTTTTCGGAGGAAACCATTGATCTTGGATCCTTGGTGTTTGCTTTTGATAAAAGAATCTTTTTTGAAGTTCCTAATCACTACAATACTGAGTCTCCCCCTTCTGAATCACTTCGAAAGCCACACAATCTATAAATAAGAAAGTATTCACAATCACTTTCCAGAAATAACAACACCCACAACAATTTCCTTGAAACGTGGGTCAATCAACACAATACCTGATTCCAAAAATAAGGTTTGAATCCAAAATTTAATACTTGAAAACATTACTCAAGGCTTTAGGAACTCATTAGGGAAAATCTTTTCGAAATAGGACTTGACATCAGTTCACACAGTTCATTTAGTTAAGAACTTGGTTTCTTGAAAAACCTCATCATTCACCAATCAAAACCTCATATTTTGATGTTAAAACAGATAATTAATCAATGGAAAATGAAGGTTTAGGATCAAGAACACTTACCAACTGATCTAGCATAGAAAATCCTTTCAAAATTTGCCATCAAGGGTTCCCCAAGTTCAAAAATTGTGAAATGGGGCTTAAACCTCGAAATTTTTAGGCCAAAACACTCTCAGGTGATGCTTAAGCCAACCAAGTTCCACTTAAGCAAGCCCCACAAAAGCTGGGGGTCTTGCTTTTGCAACCAGGTTCCACTTAAGAAAACATTGCTAAAGCGAACTATGGTTTGCTTAATTAAACCCCGCCTAACAGGCCAGGTTCGCTTTTGTGAACCACGTTCCGCTTAAGCGACCATCGCTAAAGCGAACTAGGTTTTGCTTAAACGAAGGAACTCTTATTACATTCAGTTTGAGATTAAAGGACATCAGATAGTCTCATTCAAACAAATAAAGATAGGTAATGTACTCTATCCAAGACTTAGACAACATGGGCGAAAGGGGATAAGGGGACAACTAGATGATTAAAGATCAAGCAAGCGGATTGCAACTGCAACACTAGAAACATTATCAGCCAAAAGAAAACACTGAAAGGACCATCGAGATTAGTTCGGAACTCCATGTACACAAACCACCTATGCAAATAAATTATACTTGATATTCTGGACTCAATAGAACCGTCAAAATATGGATCCTAGGTCTCTTTGACTCAACATCAGTGAAAACCACAAGAAACTAAATCACGTTTAAAAAGGTTAAAACAAGAGAGGCCTCTCAAAAATCAACCAAGACCTCAACCAGGCCTCAAATCATCCCGCAAATCCAATGGAACTCATTCGAGCATTCAAACCCCATATGTTGATCAAAGTCAATCCAAAGGGTAAATTTCCATATTTTCACAACTTAGAACCTCAAATCCTCAAAAATACTCGAATAGGAAACCGACAACTCACCCAAATTAGATTTCACATTTCCGGACTGATGGAATCAATGGAATTCCATTCTGACACTCAGAACTCAAAAAGACACTAAAAGTCACTTTTTAAAAACTTTAGCCTTTCAAACTCAAAACTTACCAAATTCTCAATTTTCAATTCAAAGTTCTAAACCAACTTGTTAAAAATCAATAATAGGAGACTCACAGTCAATCACGGGAAGGAAGAATGATAATCTCCGTGGTAAAACAAAAAATGAGCGACCGAGTCATCACAATTTTACTCACAATTATGCAGCTCATGTAGTGGTAATAGTAATTATGTAAATAACATATCTATGAGACCTTGTGATGTTCACATTAATGTGATCCATGTTGATTGGTATTCTCATTTATCATCCTTGTTTTAATTCTTATGCTTGAAATTTGTGCTTTGTGCTTGTTTAATATTTTTTTTGCATCTTCTTGGTTGTTGTTTGAATGTATTGTAATTTCCCTTGCCGGTTCGATTGTATGTGTTGTTTTCCACACTATCTTCTAACTGACTCGCCTCCTTGAAAATGTGATGAGATTCTACCTATAATTGTCCCATTTATTGGTGTATCTCCTCCATTATTGTTTTTATGTCCTTCGGAATTTTTCACTCTCTCACTAACATTCTTTTGAGGCTGAGAGAATCAATATTTCGAATGATGTTTTTTTTCTTGAGTGTCACCGCAATATCTTAGGGGCTCTAAGATAGTTTTTATACATATCTTGATGTTGGTAGTGATTCATATATCATGTGCATCAACATATATGAATTTCCAATGTTATTTCTCAGACAAAATACATAGGAACTTTCTTGTAGAGTAGCTCTATAGGCTCCTTCTGTATTACATTTCACCAAACTAATCTTTGGTAATCTTCATCTTAGTGCCTTTTAGTATAACATAGGTTTATAGTGCTTAAGGTAGCTTATAAGTTCTTGACGAGTGGTAGATCTACACTCATTTGAGACCTATTTAATTCAACAATTAGTGTCCACAATGCCTAATTATGTCCTATTCTAATGATATTTTGAAGATTTTCAGCTAGGAAGGCTAAGGGGCAAGGAAATGATGAATATTTGGAAGAAAAACCAAAAACGTTGAAAGAAGAGTAAACTCTACTTTGTTGATCACCTAACAAGAAATACGGATCTCCCAAGACTTCACCCAAAGTGACAGTTCTCAACACTTGACTTGATTGAGGCAGGTCGACGAAGACTAATCGAAAGGCAGACTCTAATGAGCTAGTCGACTGAGGTTCAAACACTGAATTTATAAGTTAAGAGAAAGGCAAGCTAAGAAGAAAATGGTGATCCTCCAAATCAGCTTGTCAATCCCGACTAACATCGTCGTAGGTTCACACAGTGAATTTTGGCCCCAATTTTGGGAAGCCATACATATCCCAAACGAGAGAGATTTTAACGAAAGGGAATTTTAGTTAGTCTTCAGCTGAGAGTTTTCCTTTCTTGACAGAGAAATATTTTACTTTGTAAATAAAAATTTTAGTTTGTGGGTTCTCAACTTTTGTATTAAGAATTTACAATTGGAAGTGGAAATCAAAGTTGGTGTTGCATATAATTATTTAATTTTATCTTATCCATGATTTCTATCATGAAAGGTATAATTTCTTTACACTTTGTGATGGGTGACTAAAACATCAAACACTAGGGGTGTAATTATGGGGTTGGTTATTGATTTAAAATAGTGAGTATTGTGTTTTTCTCTGTTTTGTTGTTGTTCATCCATGGAATTGGGCTAATAAGCATGGGGTAACTTATGGATTAAGGTTGCAAACTAAATCATACTTCTGATCTCCGATAGATGCTCGAAAGAGATTGATTGGAGTGGCTAATTAGTTTGATACTTGCAATTTAGGTTTGATGACTGTTGTTCGCTTGAAAAAGAGATTATGGATCCTATCTATTTTTCCAAATTCTGCTCGAAAGAGAGAACTGTGTAAGGTAATAAGTTGTTTAGTTATGCACATAGATGAGAAGGAAAGGAGATGTTATGTGTTGAATCTATGATAGAAAGAAGATTAGTATAATCTATGATGACCCATTCTATACATGAATGTTTAGCACTGTTGAGTAACACAATTACCCCTATATGCCATCAATTTCAAATCCCTCCCCCCCCCCTCGCCCCGTGATTTCTTGCTAATTACTTGAATTTCTGAAGTTTTAGTTTAATTGTGAACCTTGATACAAAAACCATTTCTCGTAAATTTGGTGGAATCATCCACCCATTGTTCTTAATTGTTGCAAATGAATTAATTTACATTCTCAATTTCTTGATAGAATTCCTTGCACTATATCACTCTCTGTGGGATTCGACCTCGACTCTTAGTTGGGTATTTTTATTGACGACAATCGCTTACCTTTGCATTTGTTTTAGAGAGTAGTTTGAGAGTTATCAGTTCTCCCCATTGTGTTGGAAGTGAGATCCAAGGATGTTTATTTTTGTTGTACAGGTATATAGCTCACATCCTTTCCATGTCTTCTAACATTCCTCCTCTTTCATAGTTCCCACATGAGAATGATTGAGATTGCTTTAAATACTCTTTGCAACTTCATAGAGGCTGACATTTACCACCAATTTATGATAAGTTCTTGTAAATGCATTCTAGTAATATTTAAACTTGCACATGAAGCAAAGTACTTCCGCATCTTATGAATTGTGGAAATCAATTAGAAAAAAATGGCTCATTGTTTCCAGCTTGTAGTTTTCACAAAAATAACATCTTCATGCAATGTTCATGTACATTCTTAAAGAGACAGATTTTGAATGGCAACCCTCTTATGCAGATGTTTGACATCCAGTCCCTATTCTCTTTCTCCCTCCTCATTAATTTATAAGTTGATTTCACTGTGAATTCCCCGTTTATGTCTTTCATCCATTAAACTTGATCTCTTTCTTGGTTCATCCACAATGTGATTTGTCATATCCTCGGAAAAAATTTCAAGTAATTTCTTTGCAATCCACATGCCATTGTTGAAGAAATTCTTGGCTTTCAGTTCCTCTTTTGGTGAGCCATTATCCGTTGTAAAAAAAAAACAGTGCACATGATGTAAGGTTAAAATAAATATATTTAATCATTATCTGTATTATGTTTAATCTTTTCAATATTCTTTTTGAGCATAAATTATAAGAATTATTCTTTTTTTGTTTATTTAATTTGTAGGATTAAAATGGCGTGAAGATGAAGAAATTTAGGACATAAATGAATTCAAAAATAAAAAATTTATATAAGGAAATCAAAAAGACAGCTTAATGGAATAAAGTTAATAAAATAATATATTTATATATATGCAAAAGAGCAGCAATTTGTCACATCAAATTACTGCCACGTGGCAGTCACCGAAAGATCAAGCTATATGTTGAGACGGTTACAACAAACATGAGGTGGTGCTACGTGGAAACCTAATTCCTTTGGGCTTTGGGTTTCCCAATTTGTCTTGGACTCCATTACATCCTTACTTTATTTAGGATTTCTATATATATATAAATAAGGGAAATTTTTTAAAATGTCAATATTTTGATATTTAATAGGATTTGTTAGCCACACTTTCAATATTTATTTAAAATGTCAATATTTTAGTTTGTTATGTATTTGATTTATGTATATTTTTTAATTGTTTGATTTGAAAGAATACAATTATTTAATAAAAGAAAGAAGAAATCTGGGAAGATAATATTTAAAAAAGGAATATATCACTTAAAATTCTCATAAGTTACAATTTCAAAAGAATCTCCTTTCTCATTCGATTGGATCAACAGTTTCAATTTCTATTTTTCTCCTATATCAAAATCTTAATTATGGATGGTGAAATTAAGAACATCAAAAAGTGGAACATACTGCCAAATATATTTTTCTTTTATTTGTATTAGAAAAATATTACTAATTGTATCCCAATATAATCTAATCATTACATATGAATATGATTTATGAAAGGATACAAGATTCTGGAACAAATATGACATACACGGTAGAAATAATACAATCCGTTGAGAAGGATACAATATTCTAAAAAGAAATAATACAAATTGACTGTAAAAGAAATAGGGATACAAAATTCTAGAAAAAAATATAGCAAACATAGTGAAAATAATACAATCTATGAAGGATACAATATTCTACAAAAAAATATACATTGACTATGAAAAAAAGGATACATCTATTCTTAAGAAACACAAATCCATTTGGCATACCTATTGGAATGACTACAAACTAAAAATAATAATATTATTCTTAGTAAAAATACAAATGCTGAGTAAACAAACAATTGATAAACAAAAATTAATGTGAATACAATTCTGGTATGAATACAATTTTTGCAATTTTCTTCTCACATATCTACAACATATACGAAAATTTAAGCCAAATTCCTTCTCAATTGATGACAATTAAATTTTAAAGTTTTCTATTAGATTTGTCTTCTTTTTTTTACAGCTCTATGTAGACTCACAAAAACGTTAGTATCTCGGTGTAGGAGCATCTCAATGAAAATTGACTTGATTTCATAGAAAATACCCTTTGAAGTATGTAACATATCAAACAATTAAGATAAAATTCATCATGGATTGACGAGCATCAATTTTTGAAGTTAATCTCCATGTCTGTCATTATTTTTTCACATATTTATGGAGTCTCACCAAAATGTTTGTATCCTGGTGTAGGAAACTTCGAATGGAGAGCGACTAGAATCTATAAAAAATAGACCTGAAGTTTATCACATATCCAAAAATAAAAGTCAAAGTCATTATGACTGGCCAAAAGTATTTTTTTAAATAAGTAAGCAATATAATCGACCTTGGATTTGGACAACATTCATGAGTTCACTTCTCTTTTGTGTATCTTTCCTTTTCTTGTAGGTTTACCTGATTGTGTAAATGACCTTTCTTTCAGACTTATCAAATGCAAAGGATATATATATATATGACTGATGATATACTGCTGGCGGGTTACCTCTTGTGGCTAGGTGAGAAAGATGGTTGTAGTAGTCTTTTTCAAATTTTGTGATGAAATATCATTTTCTCTTTGTGTCTAATAATTATAATTTAATACTATATTTTGTTTAAAAGATGGTTTGAAAATGTGATTTATTAACTTATTTTTTGTATGAAATCTTGCAATTAAAAATTTGTAATGTTTATTTATTCATGCATATTCTCTTGTGTCAAATTTAAGTAAATATTATATCAATTTATATACATTTGTTTAAATCTGAAGATATGACAATATCACATAGTCGAATAACCTTCTTTTAACACCAGAGAATCAAAACTTAATTAATACCAAATGTCATTACATAATTAATACGAATATCATACATAAGAACTTAATTAAATAAGTTTCATAAATATGAATATCATTCTTGAAATAAAATTTTAAAATTGCATACCCAAAAAAAAACATAATTAATTAAGTTTCATAACAATAGCATACCTAAAAATAGATTTTATACCTATGTCATTCCAAAAAAAAAAACAAGCATACTTTAATACTACTGACATATTATACCTAAAACAGATTTCATACCAATGTCATACCGAAGAATAATGTCATACCGTAAAACATAATTAAAATAAATTAATATCAATGTCATAGATGAATTAATAGCAATTCAAATAGTTGTATACATAATAAGTTAAAGTATCCAAAAAAGATTAACTATCTCCAAGCTAATTCCGACAATCCGAATTGAATATGAAAGAAGTGAGTAAGTTCCAAAGTGTCGCAGCCTCCTAATTATAGATGTGGCGCGCTTCAGACTGATAACTAGGACTCTACTGACACGGCTTCACAGACTCCCTAGGACTCTTGAACTCTGTGCTCTGATACCAAGTTTGTCACGCCTCGAGCCTACACCCTGGGCGGGACTGGCACTAGAGAACCATTGATGGCCCCAAGCGAACCCTTGACCTGACTTACTTACTCAGCAGAAGACTCAATTCAATATAACTGTACTTTTAAAGTAAACTGAAAGCTCAAAGTTAACTGACAATGTATTAAAATAACATTCACTGGCCAAAGTGGCAACTCAAGTCTCAACATAGTAGAATGAAAATTAAAAGACTAAAGAACTAACATATCATTGTCTATGAAGCCTCTAACAACTGAGATGGACATCGGGAAAAGACCCATGATATCCTAATGAACTAAACATACGGAAAGCAATAAAAGGGATCCTCCGGAAGCAAGGAGTCTCACACACAACTTTGGAGGTCAACTAGAATCAACGATACGCTGGAAGCTAATCCTGGATACTTGAATCTGCATCATAAAAAGATGCAAGCCAAATGGCATCAATACATTGAATGTACGAGCATGCGAGGGGAAATATAAAATAAGACATAAGCTTGAAAGGAACTGAAAGAACAAACTTGGTCTCAGCGCAACTCAACTGAACTGAACTCATTTCAATATAAAGCAATAGTATAAATGCAATATAAAGAAAAGCTTTTAAAACATAGATGACAACTCTGTATATTTAGAAATACAATAGCAACTCTGTGTGTATGCAAAGATACAATATGAACTCTAGAATGTATATAAAAATACAATTTACTTTTGTGTATATAAGAATACAAAATACTCTTGTGGAAGTTTCTCTAACCGACAACTATCACTTAAGAGCTATTGTGATGATACAACGTTTTACCTTAGCCTGCTAGGGCCGTCCTATACCTTGCCGAGGGTATAGAACTAGACTACTAAGTGGATCCATGATTAACGTTTCAAGGACACTTCTTCCATTTCTAAGTTTCAACGATCGCTAGTCAGTATAAAACCCAACTAAATGAATTGGGGTCGAATCCCACAGGGAACTGTACGTGTTTAAAATGCAAAAGGAAAGTGTGAACATGGTCAAATCAGTCATAGGAATAGAAATTATCAAATAAATACATCATTCAAATCACGGGGTGACACGAATGTCAAATGGGGGGTTTTGGTTTGAAATTATCAACTACAAATACTTGTAAACAATACGAAATAACAATAATGAGACGGGTTCTTGGCATGTGATTCGATTATAGGCTAATATTGACAAATGGGCAATTGCAACTATTAGAAAATAGCTAAATATTAGTGAGTAAGCTAGACTATAGAGGAGGTAAAATTTCTCTCGAACAATTTACCCCGAATCAAGTCGATTTCTTTTGAACATCAACAAGCATGCAAAATAAAGGACAGCCCACACCTTAGTCCATTCACTCTCTTGAGCTGAATGTGTGGAATTGGGTTTAGGATTCACTCTCTCGAGCTGAACCCATGAAAACCCAATACCCATACACCATCAATCAATAATCTTAGTTTTAAAACCTCTCTCTCGAGCAAGCAGAAAACACAAGGGTAGAACTGCATTTGCAACTACAATTCTTAAATTAGATCACAATTAATGATTGAACTCCCTTATAAATAACATTTACACTAACTGTTAGCAATATCCATAAATTAAATCAGCCCATAATCACATAATCACACCCCAAGAATTGGGGTTTTAGCTAGACATTATAAATAGATAAAAATCGTTAACAATTGAATTTTCATCAATTGGGTAAGATTGATTTCATATTTACAATGGTCCAATTCGAAGAATCTCAAAGACCCACTTTCGATTTCTCAAAAGTGAAAAACTTCAATTCTTCAAAGCTAAGGAAAACAAGAAAAAACTTGTCTCCCAATTCAAAACTTAATAATAGACTAAGAAATGATGATATTAGATACTATACTAAATGTTCAAAAATATATTTATAGTGACCAATAATGTGCTGCGAAGACCAACTCGCCGAAGTAAGTCGGGCTCGCCGAACCACTCGACGATCTGCCCTTTGGTCATTTCCATCGCACTTCTGCCTAGGCCTTCAGCATCCTCAAGGTCTGTAACTTTGGCCGATCCAATAATGCATCGCGAAATCACTCGGTGATCTGCCGACTGCTCCTCTCTCTCGCCAACTTGGTTCGTTCCTTTAGGGCTTGGCACACTAGAACTTTAGGAAGTCAAATAGCCCTTCGACGAATCTCCAAGTGGACTTGGCGATCACCTGGCTTGATTTTCTTCATTCTTTCAGCTCACTATGTTACTTTTTGCAAATTAGTGTCCTTGCTTTGTTCCTCAATCCATATACCTGGAAATCAAGGGTTTTACATCAGTTATTGGCACAAAATAAGCATTTGAGGACACTAAATCTATATAAATAAAGCCCTAAATGAGTCCAAATATTGGACTCATCAACACCCCTAACTTAAACTTTTGCTTGTCCTCAAGAGGGAGGTAAAATGTCTACAAAGTTGCTCCATCTGTCGGGGCATCAGTGCCCAGTGTAGCATCAGCACTACCGGCTTCACTAAGGTCAGCCATGGGTGTGTCTGCAAATGAGATCTGCACAGCTGAATCTACCATAGCCTCATCAATCTCTGTAAGGCCCTCATAAGAAGCCTTTTCATCAACACTAAGCTGCCCCTCATCAGTCTCAGCCTCGGACTCAGCAGCCACCACCTCCTCAACTCGAACCTCATCTCCGATAGTAGCCGGAGGCATATCTGTATCAGTTGGCATGTCGGGGATCTCCACAGTCCCAAAAATTATGGACATATATGTGGACTTTAACTGGTCCACATCCTTTCTCAGCTTAGCAATGGCGGCCTTTAGAGCCATCACCTCTTCGGTGGCCCCTTAGCCTCGCTCACATACCACTATCCTTGCCGCAAGTGCATTAATGGACACATTAAGAGGTGTCACTGCAGGAGTGAGGGCCCTCTCAATCATCCCAGGAATGGTGGCCTCAAGCCTGGAGGCACGCCTATCAGCAGAGTGGGTGAAATGCTGCATTCGTAATATTGCAGCCTGGGTGAGTGGAGTTCGGGAAAAAGCAGCAGTAGACCTAGGAGGCAGGGGAGCTGTAGAGGAACTAGGAGTCACAGAAGGAATATCACTAGATATACCTAAAGGCCAGGGTCCAGAGTAGGCAATACTGCCTCTACAGGTAGTGTATCAGTATCAACAACTGGGGAGGTGTCCACCGGGGCTGCCTTCTTCTTCTCTGCCTCATTCTTCAAGTACTCCACCTCAATGCGTAGAATATCGGTAGAAGATGTGGGAATCACTTCCACATCCTTCTTCTCATCTCGAGGCACCCGAGACCGTCTTCACAACTCACTGATGAACAACAGAAAAGGAAGGGAGGTTTGGCACTGCTTGGCCCTCATGACCATTTCCTATACAATTATCATACCAAGTTCAACTTTGTCCCATCAATGATGCAACCAAATGAAGCTACTTTTGTGTGACGGAGGATAGATTCAATCTGGGATAGCATTATCGAACTACTGATGAAGCCAAACCAGTACCTTGCTGCTACATTGATGTCCTTCTTTTCAATGGGTCCTCCAACCTCAATCCATCTAGGAGTACCGTAAGATATCAGAGGAGCCAACCACTTTTTCATATTTTCCAACATTTTTTTCCGGATCATGTATTGGTAGTCATCCTCAATTTATGTTGAACACTCCAGAGCTGCGTTGATAGCATCACTATCAACCTACACTTTCTTGCCCCTGTCAACCACGTAATCAACCGGCTTGAATTTAGTATCTTGCTTCTTCCCTTGTGGCAGTAGGGCACCGTAAGTAGTGTAGAATTCTTGGACCCAGTTTGTAATGTAAGGCCCACGGGGTCTAGTGAATATTTGGAACTTGTGGGACCTCAAGAAGCTCATAATCTCCGAGAGTTTGTCTATTACTCCATCAGTAGATAGCCTCTTCTTCTAGATGATGGTCTCCAATCCCTCAGTCTTCAGTCTATTCATAGACAGGGGAGGAGGACCCTGTGCAGGTGGTGTAGGGACCACAACTTGGTTTGGAGCAGGAAGAGGGGTATGAGTCTCTGGCACCCTGATCCTAGACAGATCATACATCCTCTTGGAGCGCAGTTCAGCACTCCGGGTGATGTAAAACGGATTACATCAAGGCCATTTACTAGAAGCCAAGCTCAAGACCTTCAGAGGATGCAAGGGCTATTCATGAAGATGGAGGTGCTCGAGATGGTGTTGACGACAAGCAAGGACTTTTATGCCTTGAAAATTGTTGAAGAAGTCCCTTTCGGTGTGCAGGATTGACTTGGCGCATCGCCCAATGGCTTAGGCGATGGTCCTAGTCTGCCTAATATTTCAGGATGTGGCTAGGGACTAAAGAATTACAGAAAATCATGCCGACCTAGTCAGTGCATCGCCAAGTGACTAGGCGAGCCCGACTTGGCTCACCTTTTTGTCTTTCGGGTCACTTTTGGGCCTTTTATCCTAAACTCTATAAATAGCTGGTTAGGTTTCCATTTTAGAGTTATATTATTATTGATGTTAAAAACTGAAAACTCATGTTTGAGTGTTGAGAGCTTGGTTAAGCTTTTGTTGCCTTTTGTTAGAAACGTTGGTTGCTTGGGATATCAATTCCCTTGAGGTCATCGTAAGAGTTAGGTGCTATAGTTGGATCAACGAATTGAGGTCATTGGGTTTAATATACCCTTTGGTTGCCTTTTGTTTCCTCTTGTGTGTCTATCTATTTATCTTTACTTTCCATCTTTGATTTCCGCATTAGATCGTAGTTCTTCTAGTGAGAGTTACATCACAGGGACATCAATAACTCATGATCCTCAGGCTTAGAAGTGGTAGCCTGAGGATCCTGGTGCTCACCCTAATTCTCAGAAGTGGTGAGGTTCGAGGCATATATCCCGTCACTGTTGGACCTAACCTCTGGTGACGCATGAGCAGTTGCCTTGCCTTTCCCTTTACCTTTCCCACCGGTGGTAGGAAGTTTTGTTGCCCTTGCCCCGGATGCAGCTGCATCCTCATTTATAGTGATTCCCTTTGCCCTCTTGTGGGGCGGCATGTCTCTACCTGCTACTTTTTGTCTAGCCATATCTGCAAAACAAACCAAAAAGAGTTAGAATCACTCAAGAAAAGTTGCAGAAAAACAGGTTGCAGACAGACTCGCCGAATCGATCGGTGAGTCGCCGAATCACTTTGGCGACCTAGATCAGGCTCTCAAAAGGGTTGGCTCAAAAAATTTCCAGAAAAATAGCCTGTCGATGATGGGAAAGACCTTCGGCAAATCGCAGACATCATTCGGCGAGCACTTATTATCCCACCGTAAATTACAGTGCATTTTAGGGGTTAGGGGTGTAGAAAGGGCGATAAAAGAAGACATTCAACGAGTCGCTTAGTGCTCTCGGCAAACTCAAGCTTCTCATTGAAAGTTACAGAATATCACTCAACAAAAGCATGAAATAAAAGGCGATCTGGGGGGACTTTGGCAAACCGCCAAGTGGTTCGGCAAGCTTGCCAGAGATCGCCAAACTGCCCAACGTGCCATTTTCAACCCCAACTTCCAAAATCAACCTCGCAGCCCCCAAAAACAAAATCAAACCATGCACTTATTCAATTTAATCTAGACCCATAAGACATATGCCACCGGGGTACTCAGACTTTCCTCATTTTGGCCAAAATTGGACATTTGACGACTTTAGCCCTTAAGAATGACGTCAAATGCTCCATCATTGGGAAAAGCACGTCATTGAGCACAATTTGGGTTACTCAGATTTCACCCGAATAGACCCAACAACAATTAAGCACAACCCAACAATTTATGATCAATTTTAAGGCACGAATTTTGGAAAATCAAAAACCTAGGCAATTTAGGCATGATTTTGACATTAAAACAGGCACACAAGCACACATTTACGATTTCAAAGATGCCCATCACACGCCAACACAATTCATAACAATGCAATTGAGTTTAACTGCTAATTACAAGTTTTAGAGTTCAGAAAACCAACCTTTAATGTCGAATAAATTCATTGAAATGCTAGGCGGCAATGATTTCCAACTCCAAACACAAGATCAACGACCAAAAAGCAAGAAAATGCGAGAATATAGAAAATATAGAGTGCGGGTGTGACTTTACGAAGTTAAAAAGTAAGGGAATGTGAAAGATTTTGAAAATTTAAACCTTGGCCTTTTAAAAGCTGTCCAGTTCTCGCCCTTTTGGCGATGTTATTTTACTTCACGAAACCACTCGACGACACACAGAGTGGTCACTTACCTCTCTGAGTTTTACAACACCTCCATTTAATGTGGGGATCCAAACGGCAGACAAAGTCGAGATCAATGACCTGTTCGGCGATTCGCCGACTTGTCCATGGGCTCGCGGAGTTTTACAGACTCCAATTTCAAAATTTCTTGAGTCCAATAGCGGTCCAAGTCGGGCTCACCGACCTCTTCGGCTAGTCGCCGACCGGAATCTTGGCTCACTAACCTGCATTTTTCAAGCATATTCCACACTTCAACCTCCACAATCAACACATGATTATTCCAAAAACAAAAAGAAAGCAAATAAAAACTTGGGTTGCCTCCCAAGTAGTGCCTTAGTTAATGTCGTGGAACGAAACAAGTCCTCACTCAAGTCTCCAACAGCTTGATAAAGACGGAATGAGAAGTCACCGTCTGGTTAAGCGTTGAGACATTCTCTTTTATCTCTTGCAATACTTTGTAGTGATCTTCGACTTTGTGGAGAATGAGTGAGAGTATCTCTTCTACTTGTCCACCGTCGTACTTCTTGGACTTTCAATGTTCATGAGGGGGAATGTACCTATCTTTCTTTTTGTATGGTACTTCCAATTCCATGATCTTTCTGGCTAAGAGATCAAGCCGAGTCAATAGTGTGGCCAAGACCTTGTCCTTCTCTATATCCTTGTTGGTCTTAGTCAGTTGATCAAGGAGTTGGGTTACTATTGCATAGGGTTGTCGGATTAGACCACCCGAAGAAATTTGGTCATCCACTCCTCTATTCTCAGGACCAAAACCTCTATATAAGCAGTCCAGTAGCATCTTATCTGGGATTCCATGAGTTGGGCATTGCAGCAATAGTGTCTTAAATTTCAGCCATAACTCATGGATTGACTAGCCCTCCAATTGCTTGAAATTTAGGATACTATCCCTAAGAATCATCATTTTTTAAGGAAGGTAGTCCACTTGGTTACCGTTGCTACAATACATGCTCCTTTCCTCTATTCTAAACAAGCAACATGAAAACCAAAACAAAAAATAAGTAGATTCAACTATGACTAAAAAGAACAAAATTCATCTTCACCAAAAGAATCTTAAACAACACCACTCCCCGGCAGCGGCGCCATTTTGAGTAATGTTTCAAGGACACTTCTTCCAATTCTAAGTATCAATGATCGCTAGTCAGTATAAAATCCAACTAAATGAATTGGGGTCGAATCCCACATGGGGCGGTACAGGTTTAAGATTCAATGGGAAAGTGTGAACATGGTGAAATCAGTCATAGGAATAGAAATTATAGAATAAAGACATCATTCAAATCAGAGGTGACACGATTGTCAAATGGGGGGGAGGTTTGGTTTGAAATTATCAACTACAAACAGTGGTAAACAATTTGAAATAACAATAATGAGACGAGTTCTTGGGTTGTGATTCAATTATAGGCTAATATAGACAAATGGGTAATTGCAACTATTAGAAAATAGCTAAATATTAGTGAGTAAGCTAGATTATAAAGGAGGTAAACTTTCTCTCGAACAATTTACCCCGAATCAAATCGATTTCTCTCTAACATCAACAAGCATTCAAAATAAGGACAGCCCACACCTTAGTCTATTCACTCTCTCGAGCTGAATGTGTGGAATTGGGTTTATGATTCACTCTCTCGAGCTGAACCTATGACAATCCAATACCCACATACCATCAATCAATAATCTTAGTTTTTAAACCTCTCTCTCGAGCATGCCAAAAACACAAGGGTAGAACTGCATTTGCAACTACAATTCTTAAATTAGACCACAATAAATGATTGAACTCACTTCTAAATAGCATTTAAACTAACAATTAGCAATACCCATAAACTAAATCAGCCCATAATTACACCCAAAGAATTGGGGTTTTAGCTAGACATTATAAAAAGATAAAAATCGTTACCAAATTGAGTTTACATCAACTAGGTAAGATTGATTTCGTCTTTACAATGGTCCGATTCGAAGAATCTCAAAGACCCACTTTTAATTTCTCAAAAGTGAGAAACTTCAATTCTTCAAAGCTTAAGGAAAACTACAGAAAACATGTCTCCCAGTTTAAAACTTAATAATAGACTAAGATATTATGATATTAGATACTAAACTAAATGTTCAAAAATGTATTTATAGTCGCCAAAAATGTGCTGCGTAAAGTCACTATGCAAGAATATACTGAAAATGACATCTTATTTCATGAATTTAAATCAAGAACTCCTCAACAATTCTAACAATCAAGAACCCAATAGAAACCTCAAACATATCCATCAAGAACTCAATTTCTAAACCTTCAAGAATATAAATTCGCTGAAATAAATCATGGTTGGTGCGTGAGTGAACTAACCCAACGCTATGTGATCTCACATACCTCGTAGGGATAACCCTTTGGTGAAATCCACAAGCAATTCTTCAAGAACTTGGTGATTCCTTGCTTTTTCTTCTCTTTTCTACTCTTCTTTTCTCTTCTCTCAAAACCCAACTTATTTTCAATAGTGTAAACTGAATCGCATCAATTGAGACCCCAACTTAATTACCAAAAATGAATTTAATTTATTGGGTAGTGAAACGACCACAATTCTAAATTCCAGTTTTGACTTTCCTTATCTTGTTAGCGCAACTTCAAATGGACATATCTCAGTCTTACTAACTCAAAACTGAGAAAACTCAGCGGCGTTGGAAGGATAATTCAAATATCTTTCCTACGGTATCTTGTAGAACACCTAACTCATCATGAGCTAGGAGTTATGATCATTTGAAGTTGACCCAAAATTCATACTTAACTTTGTCAAACTTTCCAAAGTTGATTATTTCCAAAAATGGTTTCTTTCTATTTTCTATTTCTTTCTAGTTGCAGGGTGTTACAACGATCTAGCATCTGATCCATGAACAGCATTGGGAAGTTTTCTTTTTTGGTCCACGCATTTAACTTGCGGTAGTCCATACACACTCTCTAACCACTCACCGGCCTCATTGGAACAAGTTCATTTTTAGCATTGGGAACCACAGTAATTCCTCATTTCTTTGGCACACACTGAACTGGGCAAACCCAACTACTATCAGAAATAGGATATATAACTCCAGCATCTAAGTACTTAATGATCTCATTTTTCACAACGGATTTAGTCTCCTTTGATGCTCAATACTTGGCTTACTGTCCGACATGAGTTGGATTTTGTGAGAACAAATGCTCGGCGGAATCCCCCTATAGCAGTGCTCCATACTACTCCCAAAATATAATAGTAGCTCCTATGTTTAAAAAAACATACTTCTTTCTGTTGATTGAGATAATTTTTCAAAACTTAGCTCAAAGGCTCATCTTGGAAATCAAAGTTTCCTCTCTTGCTTAATTGTGAAAGCATTTACTCTTTTTATGAAAACTAGCTCAAAGGCTCTTTGGAAATCTCAGTTTCCTTTCTTATTTAAATGTGAAAATATTTTAAACTCTTTGGGAATACATAGTCCCCATATACACTTTAAAGAAATGAACTTCAACCTTTACTCTTTACACAACTCAAAACTCAAGTGTTAAAACAAAGTTAAAACATTTGTCAAAGACTTTTGGAAGACTATATGAACTTTTCTTGACCTGGCTCTTAACTCCTCTTAACTTGACTCATTACTTCTCTTGACTTGACTCTTAACTTTCCTTGAATTGAATTATGGATTCAAGGATTGTGATTTGTGATAGGAAAGATCTCATGATGTTTAGGGAGTGTTTTTAGATAGTTAAACATGAGAAAAGATCAAGAAATCACTAGCTCGAAGAAAATCCGTGACGCGGAGATGCATATAAATATTTGGTTGCGAATTAAATTTTGAGGCAGAAGTGTCCGTGACCACTCCGCGACGTGGAGATAAACTTTCCATCTTGAGGAACAGGTGTGCGTCGCGGACCTGGTACCCAGATTTGCCCCACTTGTTCCTATTTCATTCTCTAACCCCCTAATTCGCCTAAATTCGATTCTTTTTCTCAAATCCTCTTCTGATTCAGATACCCAGCTTATGTACACAAGAATCTAATCAAACAAAACTCTAAAATCAACCTTAAACTCTCAAGAACTCCTCAATCTCATCCCAAATTCAAGAACGAAATCAATTCAAGAACACAACTCAAGAACATCAAAGTCTCAATCTTTTAGGATAAAAATCATATTGAAATAACATGTGTTGGCGCGTGGGTGAACGAACCCAATGCTATGTGAACTCACATACCTCATAGGATTGAATCCTTGGCGAAATCCACAACCAAACTTGCAAGAACTACTAGTCTTGAACTTTTCTTCTCCTTTCCTCCTCTTTTCTCTTTTCTCAAAGCCCTAGCAAAATTCTCAATTGCGTAGACTGAACTAACTCAGTTTAAACCCTAAATAATTTACTAAAAATGGATTTAATTAATTGGGTAATGAAAAGACCAAAATACCCCTTTAAAATCCGGTTTTGACTTTCCTTATCTAGACAGCCCAACTTCAAATGGCTATATCTCCCTCACACGAACTCGAAACTGATCAAACTCGGTGATATTAGAAAGATAATTCAAATATATTTCCTACGGTGTCTTATAGCACACCTAAATTATCCTGAGAAAGGAGTTATGGTCGTTTGAATTTGTCCCAAAACTCATACTTAACTTAATTTTGTCAATCTTATATATTTTCATTCTTTCCAAAAATGACTCTTTCTAATTCTAGCTCTTTCTAGTTGCGGGGTGTTACAATATCTCCCCCTTGGGAACATTCGTCCTCGAATGATATTACTCTTAATAGGCTAAGGAGGTAGCATCTAACATTCAGCTCAAGCACCCAACAAGCAAATCTAACACATCAAACATATAAATTAAAGAGTACTAAGAAGATAATTAGTACCTTAATTGGGACTTCTCCGGATTCAAAGAGTTATGGATATCTCTTCTTCATATCCTCTTCATCTTACCTAGTGGCTTCCTCAACAAACTGATATCTCCACAGAACTTTGACTGATGCTACCTCTTTTGTTCTCAACTTGCGAACTTGGCAATCTAAAATCTGAACAGGAATATCCTTATAAGATAAGCTATCCTTGATTCCAATATCTTAAGTTGGTATGATAAGTGAAGGATATCCCATGCACTTTTTCAACATGGAGATGTGGAACACCAGATGAACTGCTATAACTCATAATCTACATTGCCAATCCTCTTAGATATTCTGTAAGGACCAATATATCGGGGACTAAGTTTCCCCTTCTTACCAAATCTCATAACACCCTTCATGGGTGAAACTTTCAAGTATACCCAATCATCTACTTAAAACTCTAACTCCCTTCTCCTAACATCAGTTTAGGATTTCTGACGACTCTGGGTTGTTTTTAACCTCTCTTGAATAACCTTCACCTTCTCCGTAGCTTGATGAACTAAGTCTGGTCCTATCAACCCAGCTTCACCAATTTCAAACCATCCAATAGGAGGTCTGCATCTTCTCCCATAAAGAACTTTATAAGGAGCCATCTGGATGATACAGTGGTAACTATTATTATAAGCAAACTCAATGAGAGGTAGGTGATCATCCCAATTACCTTGGAAATCAATCACACAGGCCCTCAACATATCTTCTAAAGTCTGGAAAGTGCGCTCTGCTTAACCATCTGTTTGAGGATGAAAAGAAGTACTTAAGTTCACCTTTTAACCCAAGCCTTTCTGGAATGACTTCCAAAACTGTGCAGTAAATTGCGCACCTCTATCTGAAATAATGTAGACTGGAACCCCATGAAGTCTTACTACCTCTTGAATGTGTAACTTGGCATAGTCCTCTGCTGAATGGGTAGTCTTTACTAGCAAAAAGTGGGCTGATGTTGTCATTCTATAAACAATCAACCAAATAGAATCATGTTGCCTGCAAGACCGTGGCAACCCAGTAATTAAGTCCATATTAATCATCTCCCACTTCCATTCTGGAAGTTCTATATTCTGAGCCATACCACGGGCCATTGGTGCTCTACTTTAACTTGTTGACAATTCGGACACTTAGCAACAAACTCTACAATGCCCTGATTCATACTACTAACCCAATAACTTCTCTCAAATCACGATGAAACTTTGTGGAACCCAGATGGATAGAATATCTGGATCTATGAGCTTCCTCCATGATCCTCTCTTGGAGTTCATCCACCCTTGATACACATAATCTACCTTGATACCTCAATACACCATCTCCCCATTGTTCCAAAGCCATTAGTCTTTGCTTATGAACATTTACCTTCAATTCAAGAAAAATAGGGTCTTGGTTTTGCTTCTCTTTCACTTCTGACACTAATGATGATTCAGCCTCATTCATCACCACTACTCGTCCTTATATGGAATCCATTAGTCGAACTCCTAATCGTGAAAGCCTATGCACATCTATTGCTAGCTCTTTCTTATCTTCCTTAAAATGGGTGGTACTACCCATAGACAACCTGCTCAAGGCATTAGCAACAACATTAGCCTTACATGGGTGATATAGAATACTTATGTCATAATCCTTAAATAACTGTCACCACCTCCTCTGTCAGAGATTAAGCTCTTTCTACCTAAACACTTACTGAAGTCTCTTGTGATCGATGAACATATGCACATGAACATCTTAAAGATAATGCCGCCATATTTTCAAAGCAAATACTATGGCAGCCAACTCTAGATCATGGGTTGGGTAATTCCTCTCATGAACTTTTAATTGTCTGGAGGCATAAGTTATAACTTTGTCATTCTGCATTAACACACAACCTAAACCAACTCTAGACGCATCACAATATACAACAAAGCATTGCGTACCTTCTGGTAAGGTCAATACTGGGGCAGTAGTCAACCTCTTTTTCAATTCCTGAAAGCTTTTCTCACAAGCTTCAGACCATTGGAACTTCACAATTTTCTGAGTTAACTTGGTCAAAGGGAACGAAATAGATGAGAACCCCTCTACAAACCTTCTATAATATCCAACCAACCCCAAGAAACTCCTAATATCAGTTGGAGATGTGGGTCTAGGCCAATTCTGCATTGCCTCTATTTTTAGAGTATCAACTTTAATTCTCTCTCCGGAAACAATGTGGCCTAAAAATGCCACAAACTGAAGCCAAAACTCACACTTAGAGAACTTGGCATACAACTCCCTATCCTTGAGAGTTTGGAGATGTCACGACCCAGACCGTTGTGAGTGGCACCCACACTAACCCTCCTGTGGGAGAACCAAAACTACAGCCCAACTAATCAACTTAACCCAAGTAATAAACATTTAAAGCTACGGAAACAGGTTTAAATAATAATAAAAATGTTGAGTTCTCATAAACTTCAAAGGTTTAAACAATTAACTAACCAAACTAATGCGGAAATTCAACCCCTAGAACCTGAAAGTCAATGTACCAAAACTCTACTAACGACAAGTCTAAGAGCAAGGGGTACAACCTCAGAACTAAACAACACCTTAAACAAATAGTCTGAGTCCGAAAAGAGTGGACTTAAACAAGAAAGATCCATGGCAGCCTGAAAGAACTGGCTCACCATTGAATCTAGTCACGCTCATTAGTCACCTAGTTGAAGTCTATCAATAGCCATATAAAGATGCCCTGTACTCAATAAAGAAAGAGCAAGTGCAGTATCAGTACACAACCACCGTGTACTGTTAGGATCACGCAGCTATCCCAATAAGTGAAACACATGCAAGTAACCACAACATTATAAAACAGGCATATACCGAACATATACAATATTAGTCATCTTTTCAGGATCAACGTAGCATCCCAAATTCTCAATAATACACATTGGTTATCAATTTAGAGCAACATACAGTCTTCCAATATCAATCATTAGATATGAACGTAATCATCACAAGTAGATACACAACACAATTCAATGGTCCTCTCATGGAACCCACACTCAAACTGTTAGCATATCGGTACGTGGTATCTGATCCAATGTTTATGTCGGAACGTGGCAACCAATCCAATGTTTATGCCAGAACGTGGCAACCGAACCCATGTTTATGCCGGAATGTGGCAACCGATCCATATATTTATGTCGGAATGTGGCAATCGATCCCAGTTAATGTGTCAGATCGTGACACCCGCCCATTCAACAAACTACAATCACAATCACAATGTTTATTCTCACAATCATACAACAAGAGGTGATTCATGGCATGCAATTATTCAATTATTCTCATTTACGATTAGGTGATAAATAATGCAACATTTGCATACATGCATGCATTATAATAAAGAAATTAAAAACATATATCACACCAACATGAAATCACAACCATCACCTACCTCGAAACAAGCTTGAAACCCTAAGAAACTTGATCATACCCTTTTTGGATTCGTTCCGCTTGTTCTTGGTCTACAAAAAATCAATATAATACTGGAACCAATAAACAATCACTAATTACCCAAATTACTAACAATTTTATGAACCCTAGATCAAACCCATGATCCCAATTATCTAATTTAACCCTCCCCCATCAATATTTACCCATTCTATTACGTTCTATGAAACAAAAAATGGATTCGGGGAGTGAAAAGCTTACCTTTAGCCTCAAGAATGGTGAAAAATGAGTAGGAGTCGCTTGGGTTCGTTCTTTATCTCTAAAAGTCGAAAAGACCATAATAAGGTCCTTTAGGGGTTTATTAAAGAGCTTAAGTCGCGTCGAGCCCACCACAGCGGCCCTCACCCCGCTGCAGCGGCCCCGCCAAAGCGACAAAAAGCCCCGCCAAGGTGGCTTGCACGAACCAGTGAGCTCTTTAAATAATTCCAAAATCCCCATTTTACAACACACCATCATCCCATGACACCCAGAAAATACCCATTCACCCTAAGATCAGTTTCGGGAGTTCTACTCACCCAAATTAAATTTTGTAAAGTCGTATTGGATCCTTAACGTCTTAACTATCCACTCATGTAATCAAATTCATTAATAGATCTCTCATTTGTTACCAAATTTCCCTAGATCTCATTGACTCCGATTTCGTCCAAATCTGACTAGGCTAAGAAATCTCAAGTTACTACGGAAAAGTTTTCTATCCCCAATTCTTTCCCCATTGACTTTTCCTTAACAACGAAATCAGGTCATTACAGGAGAACTATTCTGAGATGCCTAGCATGATCTTCCTCATTTCTCTAATAGATTAGTATGTCATCAATGAATACGATAACAAACGTATCTAAATAAGACTTAAATACTCTATTCATAAGGTCCATGAACGATGCAGGTACATTGGTTAAACTGAATGACATTATCAGAAACTCATAATGACCATAACGGGTCCTAAAAGATGTCTTTGGAATATCACATTCCATTACTCTTAACTGATGGTAGCCAGATGTGAGGTCTATCTTAGAGAAACAAGTGGAACCCTGAAGTTGGTCGAAAAGATCATCAATTCTCAGAAGAGGATACGTATTCTTGATAGTAACCTTGTTCAATTGACAGTAATCTATACGCATCCTAAAGGAACCATCTTTCTTTCTGAAAATAAGATCGGAGCACCCCAAGGTAAGACACTTGGTCGAATGAAACTTTTCTCTAGGAGATATTTCAACTGCTCTTTCAACTCTTGCAACTCTGTTGGTGCCATCCTATATGGTGGAATAGATATAGGATGAGTATCTGGAAGAAAGTCTATACCGAAGTCTATTTCTCTCTCAGGAGGGACTCTGGGAAAATCATCTGGAAGGACTTCTGGAAACTCTTTTACTACTAAAACTGACTGAACATGAGGTATCTCAACACTAGAGTCATTAACTCAGACTAAGTGATAGACACACCCTTTGGAAACTAACTTTTTTGCCTTAAGGTACGAAATAAAATGACCCTTAGGCACCGCTGAACTACTTTTCCACTCTAAGACTGGCTCATTTGGAAACTGGAACTTGACAACTCCAGTTCTACAATCAACTGAGGCATAAAAAGCATGAAGCCAGTCCATGCCAAGAATGACATCAAAATCTACCATGTCTAACTCAACTAAATCAGCCATGTTGCTATTGTGATTGACGGAAATGGTTCAATCACGATAGATTCTCTCTACTAGAATAGACTCACCAACAGGTGTAGAAACACTAAAGGGATCAATAAGTTTCTAAGGAAGAACATCAAAATTCATTGCAACATAAGGAGTTACAAAGGATAAACTTGCTGCTGGATCTAGCAAAGCATAAACATAAAAGTCAAAGACTTGGATCATAACAGTGACAACATCTGGAGAATCCTCTTGCTCTTGCCTACTAGTGATAGCATAAAGTAGGTTTCCTCCTCCGCTTGCCCCTGAAGTAGCTCTTCTAGATGCAGCTCTGTATGGTGGAGCAACTGAATAATACTGGGCTTTATTGCCCCTATTATCGTTACCCTGCTTGTTCTTTGAACACTCTCTCATAAAATGACCATTCTGGCCACACTTGAAGCAACCAGTGGAACCATCACGACGCATCCCTGAGTGGTTCCTACCACACTTAGCTCATGCAGGTGGCTTACTACCCCCTTGTGGCATACTACCTTGAGAATACGCAGTTTAGCATTGAAATTCTTACTATTATACTCACATTTGTTCTTTGGAGCAGGTGCACTAGCAGATGATGAAGCAGGTCCCTTTTGTTTCCGTAGGAAGGAAGACCGGTTCGCATTGCTTTTTTGCTGCCCGAACTCATTCTCTGATGTCTTAGCCTTCTTATTCTTAAACTCTTCTCTATCCCTTAGCTTGTCCTCCTCAACTTGTTGCACATGGATTATTAGCCTTTCTATTTCCATATCCCCTATAAGCATAGATGCCTTGCCTTCCTTACTTGACAGGCGAGACAACCCAGTAACGAATAGACTGATCCTGCTCCTCATGTCATCAACCATCTCTGGAGAATAGCGGGAAAGTTGTGTGAACTTCAGACTATACTCATGAACGCTCAAACAATCCTACTTATGAGTGAGGAACTCTTGTACCTTAGCCTCTCTCAGTTGAGGAAAAAGACGCCTCAAGAAGGCCTCATCAAACAAAGCCCAGCTCACAATCGGTCCCGCACAAGCATTATTTAGAAAGAAACTATATAGAGATGAACTCCATCGCACGAAATGAATATGAAAGAAGTAGGATAGTTCCTAAACGTTGTAGCTTCCTAATTATAGATGTTGCGCGTTTCACATCGATAACTAGGACTCTGCAGACACTGCTTCATAGACTCGCTAGGACTCTTGAACTCTAGGATCTGATACCAAGTTTGTCACGCCCCAAGCCTACACCCTGGGGAGGACTAGCACTCAAGAACCATTGATGGCCCCAAGCGAACCCTTGGCCTTGCTTACTTACTCAGTGGAAGACTTAAACACAATAAATAGTCTCAAATAAGGAACTTATGAAATAAACTTAGAATAGCTTAAAAGAAATATTCAAACTAGACAAGATGGCAACTCAAGTCTCAAAACATAAGCAAATAATAAAATAGTGACAAATGAACTAACTGACTATCTATGAAGCCTCTAATAACTGAGATAGATGTCGCGGCAAGACCCACGATATCCTAATGAACTAAATATCGAAGCAATAAAAGGGATCCTCCGAAAGAAATGAGGCTTACCAACAACTTTGGAGCTCAACTAGAATAAACGATGCACTGGATGCTGATCTTGGTTACTTGTATCTGCATCATAAAATGATGCAGGCCAAATGGCGTCAGTACATTGATTGTACGAGTATGCAAGGGGAATACTAAACAAGACATAATCTTGAAAGGAACTGAAAAAATAAACATGGTCTTAACTCAACTCAATTGAACTTATTTCAATTAAAAGTAATAACATAAATGCAATATAAAGAAAATCTTTTAAATCATGGATATCAACTCTGTGTATTTAGAAATACAATAATACTCTGTGTGTATGCAAAGATACAATATAAACTCTGAAATGTATATAAAAATACAAAATACTACTATGGGAGTTTCTCAAATAGATAACCATCACGTAAGAGCTATTATTATGATGATATAGCGCTTTGCCTCACACTGCCAGGGCTGTCCTATACCTTGTCGAGGGTATAGAACTTGACTACTAAGTGGATCCACTAGTCTATGCTAAAAAGCACTAAGGAATTATCTAAAAAGTATGACCCTTTTCTACCCATGGTGGCAACATGGTTTATGGGGGCTGGGAGTTGTCTGAACTCTCCCCCATATCGGTGCTCAATACTACTCCCAAAATATAATAGTACCTCTTATGTTTAAAAAAGCATACTTCTTTCTGTGGTTGGAGATAATTGTTCAAAACTTAGCTCAAAGGCTCCTCTTGGAAATCAAAGTTTCCTCTCTTGCTTAATTGTGAAAGCATTTACTCTTTTCTGAAAACTAGCTTAAAGGCTCTTTGGAAATCTCAGTTTCCTTTCTAATTTAAATGTGAAAAAATTTTAATCTCTTTGGGAATACATAGTCCCCATATACTTTTTGAAGAAATGAACTTCAACCTTTACTCTTTACTCAACTCAAAACTCAAGTCTTAAAACAAAGTTAAAAGATTTGTCAAAGACTTTTGGAAGACTCTATGAATTTCTCTTGACTTGGCTCTTAACTTCTCTTGACTTGACTCTTAACTTCTCTTGACTTGACTCTTAACTTTCCTTAAATTGAATAATGGATTCAAGGATTGTGACTTGTGATAGGAAAGATCTCATGATGTTTAGGAGTATTTTTAGATAGTGAAACATGAGAAAAGATCAAGAAATCATTGTCTGGAAGGAAGTCCGCGATGCGGAGATGCATTTTAATATTTGGTTGCGAAATAAATTTTGAGGTAGAAGCGTCCGTGACCACTCCGCGATGCTGAGAGAAAATTTCCATCATGAGGAACAGGTCTGCAATGCAGACATGGTACCCAAATTTGCCTGACTTGTTCCTTCTTCATTTTTTATCCCCAATTCGCTTAAATCCGATTCTTTTTCTCAATTCCTCTTTAGATTCAGATACCCAGCATCTGTACACAAAAATCGAATCAAATACAACTCTAACATCGACCTTAAACTCTCAAGAACTCCTCAATCTCATCCAAAATTCAAGAACAAAAGCAATTTAACAACACAACTCAAGAACATCAAAGTCTCAATCTTTTAGGACAAAAATCATACTGAAATAAACATGTTTGGTGTGTGGGTGAATGAACCCAACACTATGTGATCGCATACCTCATGGGATTGAATCCTGGCGTAATCCACAATCAAACTCGCAAGAACTTGACGAGTCTTGTACTTTTCTTCTTCTTTCCTCCTCTTTTCTCTTCTCTCAAAGCCCTAGAGAAATTCTCAATTGCGTAAACTGAACAAACTCAGTTTAGACCCTAGATAATTTACTAAAAATGGATTTAATTAATTGGGTAATGAAAAGACCAAATTAGCCCTTTAAAATCCGGTTTTGACTTTCCTAATCTAGACAACCCAACTTAAAATGGGCATTTCTCCCTCATACGAACTGGAAACTGATCAAACTCGGTGGAGTTGGAAAGATAATTCAAAGATATTTCCTACAGTATCTTGTAGAACACCTAAATCATCCTGAGTTACGAATTATGGTCGTTCGAATTTGACCCAAAACTCATACTTAACTTAATTTTGTCAAATTTCCAGATATTCATTCTTTCCAAAAATGACTCTTTCTAATTCTAGCTTTTTCTAGTTGCGGGGTGTTACACAGCCTCTCATCATTCTCAAAACTAACAACCCTCTTTTTGGTCACGAAGTCTTTCATGAATTTAGCATACTCAGTCATTTTTTCTAAAGCTTCTATCAATGGGACATTTATGGACAGCTGCTTCAACATAGCTATGAACCCACGGTATTTTCCCTCTTTAGTCTATTTCTCCAATCTCTGTGGGAATGGAGGTGGAGGTCTAGGCATGGGAACAACTTTTTGGGTCACCTATGCTTCTTTCTCTCTGTCAACTTTTGGATTTTCAGTAACCTCAATTTCATCCTCATCCTTCTCTATCACTTTTTTAACCTTAGACAGCATGGGGGGGTCAATGGTCTTCTTTCCTCAGCGAGTAGTGACTGCTATACAATGCCCATCATTTTCCGGATCCTGGATGGTGTTTCTAGGAAGTGCGCCAAGTTGACGTGGGTTCACAGTGGTGGACAACTGACTAAACTACTGCTCAAGTTGCTTGATTGCCACTGCATGGGCATCAACTTTTTGACCGATTACAAACAAATCATTTTGCATCTCTTTCACATTCTCATCAGTTGCATCAAACCTCTTCATCATCTTTTGCATCATATCCTCTATGTGTGACAAACTACTACCAGCCTCTCTATTTCCAGCCTTTCTATTACTAAGAGGAACATAGGGTCCAACCTTCTCATTCTAGTTGCCATAATTGTTCCAATTGTAATTGTTATCGCAGTTTTAGTTCCCATCCAAGACATAGTTTCCTTCATGATTATAGTTACCCCCACGGATGTAGTTTTCATAGTTCCGACCTTGGTTTCCTTGACTCTAGTGCCAATTATCCGAGTTGGAACCTCGGGCGTTGGTTCGGAAACCCCCCGTCTGATCATTAACCAAGTTTGCATCTTCTTCATAATTGTACTCCTTAATTAGCGATGGTGGAGTTCTAGTTAGATAATTTACCGCATTCACCTTTTCTGCATTTCCACTCACATGTTTTAGTACCAAGCCAAGTTTTTTCCTTATTTGAGCCATCTCTTCCCGAATGTCATCATTAGATTTATTTGGTGCAGTTTGGACAGCGAACGTGCTCCTACAAGTTTTTGCCTTTCTAGTGCTCCATGCTTTACTGTTTTGGGAAATCCTCTCAAGTTTCTCAGCAATCTCATAAAGAGTGCACTCACCATATGATCCTCTAGCAATAGTATCTAGCACAGCTCGTCCATTGTCATCCTATCCCCTATAGAAATACTCCATTAATGACTCATCATCTATGCGGTGGTTCGGAACACTTCTCATGAACCCGTTGAACCTATCCCAAGAGTTGCTTACTACTCTCCAGGTAGTGTTGTGAAGTTATTCAGTTTATCCTTATGGTTCAATTTCTTGGACATCCAAAAGTAGCTTTCTATGAACACTTTGTGTAGTTAGTCCCATGTATAGATCAAATTATATGGCAGCTCAGAAAACCAAAAAGAAGCATCACCGGTCAATGACAGTGGGAAAGCTCTCAAACCTATGACATACATATCCAACTTTGGTCATCCTACACAACTCTTACAGACACTAGATAATTTAGCCATGTGAGCGTATTGATCCTCGAAAGTCAACCCAGCAAACAACCCTCTCGATGTAAGCATCTATATAAGACTTTTGGTCACCACAAATATATGTCCTGGAGGCAGAGTAGGAAGAACAATAGGCCTATCTGACCCAACTGCATCATAGTCAACCCGGTAATGATCACGAAACCTTGGTGCTGGTGGATTCTGCACCCTTTCTGCATTTCCGATTATATGACCACCTTGAATATGAACTGGCACATTAACGACTCCAAAAGGTTGAAACTCAGATCCATCTCCTTGACCCTCTCTGATTGGATTATTGTGTGCCCCTTGATTTGCCATTTTCCTCAAAGTTTTTCTCAGTTCAGGATCGTAAGGGGTCAAGGGTTCGCCTTGACTCCGTGTACTTGGCATACACTAGAGTAGAAACCTGTAGGAAATTTAAAAAAATGTAAAATCGGTAAAATACTTCACTAAAGTTCAACAATGTAGTTAGTTTAATCTAAAAGTCGTATTCCCCAGCAGCGGCGCCAAAATTTGATACCGCCCAAATTACACCTCCCTAAAGATGTATAAGCGGTTGTTGCCAAATAAAGAACCCAACTTGTAGGTTAGGGTCGATCCCACAAGGAATATGGTTCAGACTTAAACTTAACTCACTATTATCTCCGTTTAGCCAAACTATTTCCGAGAAAAGTAAACAAGGGGATGTTGTAAACAAGTAACAGATTGGTGATTTCAGTGATTAAGTAACACCTAAACAAGAATCACAATTTGAGTTATCAATATAAGATGGAAACTAGGGCATATGTGTTTCCCACAAGCTCTTAATGCAATAATCCTAATAACAATAATCATATCCTAGTGTTTGATATACAAGGCCGATAAGTTATGTATCCTACGTGATTGGTAATCTTAGCAGGAACTTTCACTCGCGACTTGGTAAATCTACGAGTGTGTGCTTTACTTACCCGTACCTTCACGCCAGATTAGTCATCGTGTCAATTTAGTTGGGTTTTCACCCTCACTTCGATTGATTAAAGTCAGCCTATTAGATAGCAGCAAATCATTAACTAAATCTCTGTTGTTTAATCGTTTTCTTATTCATTACCCCCTTGGTAAGGCAAGTAGGAACAAGACGAGTTCTAACATTGGCCACCGTTAATAAGACTACTAAATGAAAGGATTAACAATATATGCATAAACACTATTCAAGAATTACCTACTTATTTTTCAAACTTTGTTAATTGCTCATGGTTCCCTCAACCCTAGTTGTGGATTTAGCTACTTATAGTTTACAATTCATAATTAGGTTCAAAGAATTCATGAGCTTACAGTTAGAATAGATGAAAACTGAAATCTTGAATTGAAATTTGCATAAACCAACTTCCGGAAATTAAATTGCTGAGTGCTTGCAAAACAATTGCCAAAAGACCAAAACTAAATGCATACGATAATGTCTAACCCTCAAAAATGGAAATTACATCTAATATTTATAGAAAACAAATCCTAAACCAACTAGGAAACAAAATAACGAAATAACAGCTCAGACGCGGTTTCTATCGACGACTCGACCTAGGGACTGTGGGTCGACCTACGGTCTATAATCACCCTTCGTGGTTCAAGACTTCGGCAATAATTCAGGGCCTTTAGACAACGATTCCACCTACGGTCCGTGGATTGGACTACGGTCTATCCTGTCACTTGATGGTTTGAGTACTAAAAATCAGCTTTCTGACGAGGACCTACGACTGTCCACCTACGGCCCGTCAGTGGACCTACGGTCCGTGGTTGGCTCCGTTAGTGGCCACTATTGCATTTTTCAGCTCATTTATCCATCTACCGCATCCAAGCCTATTTCGTGCAAGAATTACTCAAAAAAACATTATTTTTAATAACAAACTATCCCAAGACACACACAAACTTTAAGTGAAATGCATCAAAACTACTGTAAACTCACGGTATATCAGAACTCAACTCTTGTCTAGATTTGTTGAGTTATATTTTGTGATTAGACGGTTGTACCCTTGAGGGGACAAATCAAGAAGGACTATTGTTGGACCGATGAAAACATTTGTTGTAGTATGCTTGAATCTCCTTAAAGTGAGTGGGATATCCGAGCCTAAGTCTGAAGAATTTTTTATTTCTTCATTTTATTTTCAATAGTAATCTTGTAATAGTGTTATCTTGTAATTTTTCACTAACAAGATATGTTTAACACCAGATATATATATATATATATATGAGATCAGATCATATTGAGAATAATATATTATCATATTAGAATATTGTACTATATTTTGTTTTGATCACAATAAATAAATTGAGGTTTATTTTCAAGAAATGTAGATAATATTATTACAAAGTGAAAATAAAGAACAAGAAAGCACAAATATATTTAACATGGTTCGGATTAGAATGATCCGACGTCGACCAGAGAACAACTATTTGTATATTAACAAAGAAAGAAAGAGATCTCAAATACATCTAAGAAGATTATTTTACTAATTCTCTACTCTTCTAATGTATTTTTCTATGAATTAAGGATGATTTCAACAATGAAGAATGATTGTCCTTTTATAGGTGTTAAATTTGGGCTCAAGCACAAAAGAAAAGAAATATAAAATTTGTCCTCCACAATTTTAGCTTGCCCTCCAAGTTTAATTCCTAGCCAAATTAATTAGCACATAGAATTTTCTTCCATTGGGTTTGACCCCACGTCCCTCAAGGTCCAACTCTTTCAATACCCATGCATTCAACCGCTTAAACTAAATAGAGACGCGAATGTATAATATGTCTATAATCGTGGACACCAACTATCCGTATAATTTTATTTTATTTTGTAATTTTTTGATAGTGTGAGTTAGTATTCAAGGTTGTTACCTAGTAGTTTTTTTGTTGTTGGTAAATGAACAATTTATTAACCCAAAATAAGCAATACATACATGGGTATTAACTCTTTTAAACACTCAAACATAGTAGAGAAGACAAGAAAATTGGGAAGAATTTGGGGAATATTTTAAAAGACGAATTCAAATAGTTTTCTATGGCGAGAAAAAGTATCTACATTTTTTTCATGTAAACACCGCGAATAAAACAAAGAATATTGTATTTCCTTTTCTCCATTTACTAAGACCCATAGGTAGTTATCAGACTAAGACGAGCATAAATGAAGCGATATGGATTAGCTTACAACAAGACATTACAAATTTACTTTTGACAAATCCAAATACACGAAAAACAACAAATGGCACCATATATGGATCAACAGCTCCAGTTTTTCATCATGATATCATCTATTATATAGTATATCATATACTCATATTATACTAAAAGTGGGAAGCTCCTAACTTCAAAGTTGAAATAAGATTTTAGCCCTACACTAAATTAAAATCTACTTAAATATTTAATTAAATGGTCATAATTTATTTACGTACAAGGGGAATTAGAAGCCTAACATTTGCATTTTAATTCCTTCGTTATTGACATTAAAATTTTCTATTTAATGCGAATTTACTCACTTTTTTTTTAAAAAAAAACTTCTTTCTTATTCCTAGAATATAAAGAAATTGAGTTGTAATGAACTCAAATATAGATTATAGGCCAAAATCATTTGCATAGTTACAAGATAAAAGACTATATATATATATATATATATGGCATACTCTTCATTTCTATCTAATGATGCATGAAAAATTATGATCATGGAAGTGGAAAAAAAAAATTCATAAATCGTGGGTTCAGTTAGACTCGTGGTGTTGCTTATCATTTCTAGGGCCCTGGAGTTTCACAAATACGAAAGCTAGTACTATCTGTTTGTACATTTTAAAATATGCTATATATATACCCTGATCTTTTCGTCTTCCTGAAAGAATTAACTTTCTGTGATTCTATAATTAAGTTAAAAAGAATATGCCAAACTAAAATGGAAACTGAAACAATTATAGAAAGTTCAATTGACATGCAAACTGCAGTCAAACTGAAAATGCAAACTGCAGTCAAACTGAAAATGCAAGCAAACAACATCTCATTGATATGATTATCAACTTTAAATGTTTCGTAACATACTATGCATGTAATATATATTAACTGTACAAAGTTTAGCGAATGTAATTAAATAGTTAAAATAACTTTATGAAGATTTGGACCTTTTCATACCAAAATTAATGGATCGGCAGCTTCAGTTCACACACAACAAGAAAAATGTGGATTACATGGGGATTTTCCTAGGAATTACATATGAAAATTCGCAAGAAACTAAGTTTCATGCGGATTTTCCTACCAAAAAAATCCTATGGTAAAACCTTCCTAGGTAATTATTTTCTGCGAATTTTAAAATCCCCAAGTAATATACCTAGGGATTTATATTTCGCAGGTAAATTACTTGGGAATTTTCTTGCAAAAAAATATACCAATTTTTTTTGTAAAAATTAACAAAAAAGAATTTTTCTAGACAATATTAATTAATAATTAGTATCTCCTAATTAATTATTTTGTTCTTGAACCCAATACACTTTGGACACCCCATACACATAGGCACATACTTAATTGCAGCAATATAATCCTAGTCCACTCTACTGAATTGCACTAACTTAATCCTAGCCCACTACCCAATGCCCAACCTATATGTAATTACTCTATTCTACCAATGCTCTAACTAATAGCATTCTAAATGCTAAAGATCATGCGTCTTCCACCGATGCGGTAAAAAGTACCACTAGCATTACACTAAACTTTGTTGTTTTTATTCAATTTGATTAATTTTTAAAGCTAAATTAAATTAAATTAATTGAGTATTAAAAATACAATTTAGATATTCATTAAACAAAAAGTACTATAAAGTCATCTCATATTAATATGAGATAAAAATATATCTTAAGATGTTGAGTAAAGTTCATGTTATTTAGCTTTTCAAAAATAACGCATGACAACTATTTATATATTAAAATAAATCACTACCACCCAACATATCATGAAAATTTTATGCTTACACTTTCTATGAGATAATATATATAACCAAGCATATTAAATGTAAAAAAAATTTACATTATGCATACAAAGTTCTTATAAATAAATAATTGAAAATATAAATATATTTATAAATTTAATGTGCAAGGAAGTTATAAATCAATAATTGATTGTTTATCTTATTAGGAAATTTGGTATTTATAATTTTAATTTATCTTTTAATAATTATATTTTAATATACTTAGTTGTATATTTGGATATAATATCATTTAATAACTTACTAT